>CAOKZL010001572.1:0-172500 GCA_948472985.1 Iguana delicatissima
CCGGGGCCTTTCCCGCAGCAGCCTATCGGGAGCGGGGAAACGAGGAGCGCCGTTCTCGAGACTGGGACGCTTAAAGGGACAGCGGGGTCTGGGCCCGTTCCCGCAGGCGGCCAACACTCCCCATCGTCCCCAGTGCCGAAGGCGGGGCTTGGGAGCAGGAGGGACAACGCTTCCCACCGCCTCCACACAGCAAAGGGCGGGGCTTCCGTCACGCCTTCCCCACCCCCGAGGCCCTCGCTAGACAACAGATTCCATCATCCCCACATACCGGATTTTTATTTTTTTAAAAAGAGGTTCAATTTCTCCACCAGAGGGCGCTCTAAACTGCTGGCGGCTCGGGACCAAATGGCGGCTCGGAGCCTTATTAAAAATTAAATAAAGCTCCTCCGCCAGTTTGCCACCAGAGGGCGCGCTACACGCGGTGGCGGCGGCGGATCGGGGCCTTTGTTAAAATTCAGCTTTAGAGCGCCCTCTGGTGGCAAATGGGCGGAAGAGCTTTATTTATTTTTTATGTTCTAAAAAGGTCCCGGTCCGCCGCCGCCACGTGCAGCGCGCGCCCTCTGGTGGAATAGAAGTCGTACTACACCGACCGAAATCCTAAATCCTAAAAGGCATGGCGCGGGGGGGGAGGGTGCGGAACTCTACTCTTTTCTATAAAGGCGCCCTCTGGTGGCCATGCTGCCGCCCGCCTCGGGGGCGCTGGGCGGGAGGGGGAGGCTGCCACTCCCGGCATCCCTCGGGGGAACGGCGGCCTTCTGGGGGTTGAAGTCCAGGAACCCCCAGGGCGCGGAAGCCAGGGCGGGGCCGATCCGGAGTCAAAGCGTTGCGGAGGAGAAGGGCGGGGCTTGGCCCGGGGCGCGGGTGGGGTTGCGGGTCCCATGGTGCTGCCCCCAGGGCCGCTAACGGGAGCGAAGGACGCCCCGGGCAGGCGGAGGCCCTTCGGGCAGCGGAGACCCCGGGCGGCCCACTATACGCAGGCGCAGGTGCATAAAACCGTGGACAGCATGTCCCATAAGGCTTTGGATCAGCGAGGCCAACACTCCCCATCGTCCCCAGTGCCGAAAGCGGGGCTTGGCAGCAGTACGGACAACGCTTCCCAGCGCCTCCACACCGCAAAGGGCGGGGCTTCCGTCACGCCTTCCGCACCCCTGAGGCCCTCGCTAGACAACAGATTCCATCATCCCCACACACGGGGGTTTTATTTTTTGTAAAAAAGGGTTAATTTCTCCACCAAGGGCGCTTACACGTGGCGGCGGGGGCGGATGGGAACCAAATGGCGGATCGGGGCCTTTTAAAAAAATTAAATAAAACTTTTCCCGTCCTTGCCACCAAGGGCGCCCTACACGTGGCGGCGGCGGATCGGGACGAAACGGCGGATCGGGGCCTTCGTTAAAATCCAGGCGCCTTTAGGGCCCCCTCTGGTGGCGAATGGACGGAAGAGTTTTATTTAATGTTTAAAAGGGCCCCATCCCCCATTGGTCCCACCCGCCCCGCCACGTGTAGGGCGCCCTCTGGTGGCGAATGGACGGAAGAGTTTTTTTTTAATTTTTAAAAAGGGCCCCACCCGCCATTCGGTCCCGACACGCCGCCGCCACGTGTAGGGCGCCCTCTGGTGGCGAAAGGACGGAAGAGTTTTATTTAACTTTTAAAAAGGGCCCCGATCCGCCATTCGGTCCCGACCCGCCGCCGCCACGTGTAGGGCCCCTCTGGTGGCAAAGAGGGAAGAGTTTTTTTTAAGTTTAAAATGGCCCCGATCCGCCATTCGGTCCCGACACGCCGCCGCCACGTGTAGGGCGCCCTTGGTGGCGAATGGACGGAAGAGTTTTATTTAATTTTTAAAAAGGCCCCATCCGCCATTTGGTCCCACAAGCCACCGCCACGTGAGGGCGCCCTCTGGTGGCGAAGAGATGGAAGAGTTTTATTTAATTTTTAAAAAAGGGCCCCACCCGCCTTTCGGTCCCGACACGCCGCCGCCACGTGTCGAGCGCCCTCTGGTGGCAGATTGACAGCGGAGCTTTATTTAATTTCTGAAAAGGCCCGACCCCCCGCCGGTGATTCCGCGATCCTTCTGGTGAGGTTCGGGCCCAGGGGTATTTTGGTTTAAGGCGAGCTCCAAATCGGAACTTCGAAGGCAAGCGCAACGGCGAGCGCCCATTGGCTGCGGTGGCTCAGCCGGTAAAGCCGTGGCTCTCGCATGCTATTGGTGGCGAGTTCGAGGCCCGGAAGCCATTTTTCTCACGATGCCTTTTTAAAATGGCGTCTCAGTATTTCCGCGGCGGGCGGCGCCCATTGGCCGGGAGGGCGCGCGGTTGAGCGGCGGCCCCCGCATCCTTGGCGGCGGGCGGGGCCCGGGGGGCGGGGCCGGGAGCTCCGGGGGAAACCCAGTCCCCTTTCCCTCCGCCGCCGGAAGTGAAGCTCTGTGGGGCGCGGCTGGCGTTGGGCCGCTGAGGGGGGCGCTCTTTGGGGGCCCGGGGGGCCCCGGAGTGGCCTCGATTTCCCCCGGAACGGGGCGGCGGCGCCTCCGTCGGCGTCTGGGCGGCTTCCCTCGGACCCGGGAGCGCGGAGAGCCCCGGGGAGGGGCAGGGCTGCCCGCCGGTCAGGTAAGGGGCCTGGGTCCCTGGGAGGGCCCCGGGGTGGAGCCGGGCGGCCATCAGCCCCTCCGGGCGCCCCGGGCCCCTGGGCCGGCCTTTCTAGGGTCCTGCCCGCCTAGGGGGTCCGGACCCCGGGGGAGCCCCCCCCGTCCTTCGGCGCCAGGGGCCCCGCCCCCTTTACACCCCCGGGGCAGCGCCATGGGTCCCGCAATCCCCTCTCCGCTCCTCTCCTCCTGGCACTTGGGATGGGGCCCCGTGGCAGCTTCCTCTCCCTGGAGGTCCCTGGACTTCAGCCCCCAGGAGGCCTGGGTTTCCCCCGGGGGATGGGGAGCGGCGTCCCCACGAGCTTTTCCCCCCCCCGGCAGCCGCGTGGGGTGGGGGTGGGGGTGGGGTGGGGGGGCCGGGGACTGGGGCCCCCGAATCCGCCTCCCCCCAAAAGGAAAGCCCCCAAACTAGAGGCCGTTGTGGGTTTCCCGGGCTTTGGGTTGCGTTTCCCCCTGGCTTTCCGCCTGCGTCCGTGGCTGGCACCTCCGGAGGCGTTCCGGGGGGAAAGGGGACAGAGCCCGTGTGTCCGCGCAGCGCGGTCCGGGGGGGCCACTGCCTCCCCTCCCGGCTCAGCGCCCCTTCCCTGCACCCGGGCCGTAGCCGGGGCGCCCTCCCTCCGCTGGCGGCGGCCTGGGCGGTCCTGGGGCTGGCAGCTCCCCTCCCAAAACCCGCGAGCCCCAGGGTTGCGCGGGACGCTCCCAGGGGGCCGTGCGCTGTAACCGTCCGGTGCGGAAGCGGCCCCGCGCAGACCGCCCCCGCTGCCAGGCAGGCGGGGGGCCCCGGCCAAGTGAGAGGACCCCTCCTGCCTCGGCCGGGCGTCGCGGGGGCCGGACTCCTTTGCCCGGAGGCCCCGTTCCTTCGCCCGTCTCCCTCGAGGGCCAGGGACCCCTTCCCTTGGTGGGCTGCTCGGCTTCCCCGGCGGGTCTTCCCGGGTCTGGGGGCTCTTCTGACGGCTGAACCGGGGTCCCCGCTGGCCCCAACCCCCCCTTAGAGGTTCGGGTGGTTTTTCGGGGGTGGGGCTCACAGGCCCCTTCTGCACAGTCTGGGGGGGTTCCCACGGCGCCCCTTTGCTGTCCGGGGTGGGGGGGGGTTCGTGGGGAGTCTGCCCGTGCGCGTAGGTTTTCTGTGTGGCCCAATTGGTGGTTAGGTTTGCGGATGGAAGCATCCAGAAACGGCCCTTTGCTTTTTTTCCCTTTTTTTCCCTGGCAAATTTGTTTGGGTGGCTGTTGTTAGACCCCCAAAAAAATTCCAGATGGTCATCTGACTAAGGCCACCGGTTCCTCCGGGGCTGCGGGCAGGTCTCCACAGGGACTGCAAAACAAAAAGCCTCCGGAGATGCCAGCCACAGGCGCAGGCGGAAAGTCAGGGGGAAATGCTAATAAACACGGGCTCAAGGCCGGGGAAAACCCACAACCACCTCTAGTTTGGGGTCTTTTCTTTAAGCAGGAAAAGGATTGGAGGCTCCCATTTTTTTCCGCCCCACCCCAACCTGTTCCTCGGGAGCAGAAGGGGGGGTTGGGGGGGACGGGCTCCCAGCATCCCCCAGGGAACCGAGGCCTTCTGGGAGTTGGAGTCCAGGAACCTGCAGAGGGGAAAATCTGCCGGGGGCCCCGATCCAACATGCCATGGAGGAGAGGAGTGGAGAGGGGATTGCGGGTCCCATGGTGCTCCCCCCGGGGCCCAAAAAGAAGGAGGCGGTTCCTGGGCTCTGGGACACCCTATGCAGGCAGAAGCCCTTGAAACCCGGGCCCAAGGGCCGGGGGGGGGAGGAGGGGCTGATGGCCACCCACCTCCACCCAGGGTGGCCTGGGGATAGCACAGACCTCTCGTTAAGAAAAGGGTGTGTTTTTTTTAAAAAAGTTTATTACATTTTTAAAATTTCTCCCATCTCCCCCCCCCAAAACCCCCCCCCACACCCCACCTCCTCATCCCCCCCCCCCTCCTCCCTCCCTCAATCCCCTCTCCCACCCCACCCCTCCCTCCCCCCCCAATCCCTCTCATCTCCCTCCCTCCTCCCCATCCCTCCCTCAATCCCTCTCTTCCCCCTCCCTCCTCCCCCTCATCCCTCCCTCAATCCCTCACCCCCCCCTCCTCCTTCCCTAAATCCCATCTTCCACCCCACCCCCCTCCCCCTCCCCCCCTCCCCCTCCCTTCTCCCCCTTTACAAAATAAAGTTTATTATATTTTTACACATTTTCCCCACCCCCCTCATCCCCCTCCCTCCCTCACAAAATAAAGTTTTTTACATTTTTACACATTTTCCCCATCCCCTCTCTCCCCCTCCCCCCCTCACAAAATAAAGTTTATTACATTTTTACACTTTTTCCCCCATCCCCCCTCTCCCTCCCTCACCCCCCCTCCTCTCTCAGTCCCTGGACGTCTTCCTCGCGCTGCTTGAGGAGCTGATCCTTGTAGAAGTTTGGGGCGATGTAGGATTTTGGTGAGCCCTGGCCACCTCCGTCTTGGAGAAAGGCTCCCTGCCGGGGGGAAGGGGAAGGGGACATCAGCACAAGGGGGGAAATTTAGAGGGGAAAACCCGGGGGGGGGTACCCCCACCCGGGAAAAATTTGACAGAAAACACAGAAGTTCTTCTGCCCCACCTCCGGAATAAAGAGGGGGAAAACGGAGGCTTACCTGTAAAATCTGTCACTTGCCCGTCGCCCGGATGAGACGTTTTTACTTTATCTTCATTTCAAAGAACCCTGTGAGGGGAGAGAGAAGGAAAAAATTTAAAAGGGGTGCATCAACTGGTTCTCTGTTTAAAGCGGAGCAAGCAAACCCCAGAAAGGGCCCCAACCCCAACTGCCTCTCTGGGGTAGAAAAAAGAACGGCCACTTGGCAATTCTCCCTGTTGTTAAGTCCCCCAAGCCATTTTAGGCTCAAGAGGGGCCTTTTTTTAACAACTGGAAGTGAGGAAAATAACCTTGTTCCCTTCCAGCTCTTAAAAAAAAGGGGTTTTCTGAGCCTACACTGGTACCAGCAGGGCCAAACACATGGCAAAAGTGCCCCCCACTTAAGGGATATCTGGGGAGGGGAAATTGGGACCAAAAAAGACCTCTCAGGGGCCCCGGGGTTCACAAATGTCCCACAAGTTACACCCTTCCCACCCTGGTTTCTGGGCACAAATAAAGTGCCGGTGACGACTTATAGAGCCTGTTATGGGTCAGGGCCTGTCCCACTGAAAGCCCATTATCCCCAGAGAACAGCCTGCTGGGGTTTTTAAGGCGCAAGGCTTACAGTTTCTCTGTCCTCCCACCCACCCTCCCAGTCTCGGCTGATGGGAAAAGGGGGGGACGGGGCGTACCCGGGGACCGCAATCCACCTGAATCTGTGGTGGGGGGGGTGCCACTGCCCCATTCTGCCTTCAAGGCAAAAGGGCTCCTAAGGCAGAAGAGGGGAGCTGGTGGGGCTCACATGTCTGCCGTATGCCATTTTTAATAGGGACCTACAAGCCCGCAGCATTCAGAGTCTCTCCCAGTCTCCTGAGACTTGCAAAAGACTGCAAACACGAGGCCAGACTCATAAGTCCCGATTAAAAACCACAGAGGGCCAGTGGAAGCAAATAACCTGCTAATGTCAAGGGCCAAAGGGGCCTCGGGTAAGACTTACGGTTGAAGACGATGTCGTTGTCCTCGAACTCCTTTTACTGCCGGTACCATCTGGAGTCCTTGTGAAACACCACACCCTCGGCCTCCCTGCAGCGGGGCAGAAAACCCAAAAAGGGGTTTGGGCAGCGTTGCTCCGCTACCCTTTTCCCTCCACCCCCTTCCCCCGTCAGAGCAGTGGCGGCTTTAGGCAGCCACGGGGGCTCCTGAAGGCCTCCACTCTACACGTGCCGGATACAAGAGCAATACCTGCCTGAGGTGCTTTGGGGAAGGGGCCCTCGGAGGAAGACAAAAGGGCCTAATCCCGCCCTGTGTAAGGGGTTTTCCCCACTACACAGGTATAGTGCTTTTATTCCACTTTCAACACTTTCCTGTGGAACCCTTTGGTTTGCAGTTGGGAGGGTCCTTTTGGATTCTCACCCAGGGAGCTTTTGGCCCCAGGAAAATCAAACGCCAAACCACAGGATGGGGAAGTGTAACAGTGTAGTGCAGAAAGGGGCCCCAAAATAAAATATAAAATTCCCCGCTCACTCGAGGACAAGACCTAGTAGGACACATTGTCAGCATTTTATCAGGCTGGAAATAACTCCTTGGCTCCGAAAACCTGCTCTGACCCCACATCAAGAAAGGATGAGCCCAGTTTCCAATGTTTGGGTTTTATCCCTTTCCAAAAGGAAGCCTGTTTTCAAAAGGAGAGCTGAGAATAATAATAATATTTAGAGCAGCGTTACTGAATTTCCAGGCAAGGGAAACACAACAGAAGCCAATGTGCTCAAACAGGGACAGTCCCTGGGCCCCCGGGGGGGAAAAGTAGCTGCCTGGGAAACACTCCTTCAGACAGGACTTTTCTGCACAGAGCGCTTTGCACATGGGCGCACGGTGCCTACAACTGGCCAGCCGGCAGGGTACACCTTCCATAATTAGTTTGGGAAAGCAGTGTTTATGGGTTATGCAGTACTAAGAAATGGAATATGTAGTCAAAGCACCGAAGCTTTACATGCAGCTACTCCTTTTAGTAAACCCAGAAGCATCGCCATGTAAACGTGCAAAGGTTCTCCCCAGATAGTATCCTAGTAACAGCATCGGGCCTACAGAAGCAAGGTCATCTGTAAATGGCTCCTGGAACGAAGGGGAGCATTATAACATACTGTCTGTGTAATCTCACTCAGTTTGAATTACTAAAGTCATGTACTCTGTTCATGCTCATGAATAAAGCTTGCTTTGCGTGATTACTCTTTGTGTTTGAATCAGTTCCTGACAAGCCAGCTTATGGGGATCCTAGGAATTAGGCAGGGCTCTCTTTGGCAAGGTGGTTTTGCCAGTTCCTTCCTCTGAAAAATACCCGCAGCCCCTGGGAGGACTAACCAGGGCTGACCCTGCTTGGGTTCAGGGACAGAGGCAGCTGGTGCCTTGAGGACAGGCCACTGCCCCGGGAGGTTAAATTATCCCCCCTGCCACCAGCAGTTCCTTATCCACCTCTCTGTAAGGCTCCAGGTGGGACACAACAGAAGTCCAAAACAAAAAACTGCTGTAGATTAAAACAAACTCAAACACATAAAACCATTTACATACATCCCTTAAACATTCATAATTAAACAATGACTGGGCTGGGCCCGGGCTGCCTGCCATCTAAGTGGGGGGGATCTGGTACCTTTAGAGTATTTTATATATTATAAAAGGACAGTTCACTGCCTCTAGGAGTTTACAATATCATCATCATCATCATTACTGTTGTTCTGTGTGTCATCATCATTTTTCCCCCCTCTCCCTAAGGCTCTAGGTGGGATACAACATAGCTTAAAATAAATTAAGATACACTGCAGATTAAAATATACTCAGCCAAACTCCATTGAAAACCACCCCCCAGTTTGAAATGGACAATAGAAGGTGGCTGGGCTGGCGGGGTGGTCTCAGCGGGGGGACCGGGGGCATCTTCCGGGGGGGGCAAAAGGGCAGATCGCTCCCCCTCCCAACCCAAAAGGGGGGAAACCCTGCGCCTTCCTGCAGACGTTGGGGGGCTACAAATCCCAGCATTCCACCGGTGGGGGAAGGGGGGGGTTTGGTCCCCCATCCCTCCCCCCCCCGTGAAAATTCAAAGGGAATCAAAACACCCCACCTACGCGGGGACGCTCTGCCCATGCTGAAGGGGCCTGCGAGGGAAAGGCCGCATCTGCACGAGCTGGGACCCCGTCTCGGCCCTCCGGAACCACCCCCAAACCCCCACTAGGCGGCGAAACGGAGGCGCCCCCCCCGCCACCAGGAGGCCCAAGGCGGGGAGGAGAAGGTGCCCGCCACTGGGCTAAGGGCCGGGGGAAAAGCCGCGCGCTCCGGAGCAGCCTCTCCTTCACCGCGGGCACACCAAACAGAACAGGGCACGGACGGGGAGGAAAGCAAGGCCGCCGCGACAGGCGAGGGGCAAGGCCGCCCTCCCTCCCCCCCCCCCGCCGTCGCCGCCCTCTCCTCACCGGGCGCCTCCAGGACGCGGCCGCCGCCATCTTGTCTTCCCGGGAGAGAACGCCCGAGGGGGGGGGCGCGGACCGATCGTCACGCGCGCAGCTCTAGGGAGGAGGAGGAGGGGAGGGGTCCCGCTGACGGAACGGCTCGTCAGAGCCAGAGCGGGGGTCGGAGCGGACAGCCAGGCGACGTTGTGACGTCGCCACGCCCGCCCCTCTGGTTCCTAGGGCAAAGGAGAAAATCCCCGCAAATGAGGACCGGCCTCCTCATCCGGGGCCTGGCCAGCTAGCGCTGAGGAGGGGAAAAATCCTTCGCCAAGAGGAGCGGCCTCCTCATCTGGGGGCCCTTTCCCATAAATCCTTGGGCCCCCAGCCTTCCCCACCCTGAAAACCAGCTCCCAAAGAACCCCTGGGGCATTAGCAGGAGGCGGCGGCGCGCGACGGGGCAGCAAAGCGTCCTACCCGGGCTCCGGCGGCGAGAAAAGCTCCCCGTCCCAGCCCGCCCGGTCCCTCTTCGACGCCAGGCCGGAGGGAAGAGAAAAGGGGGTTCGCAAGGGAAAACCCTCCCCCCGGAGCTCGCCCGACGAACGCCCTGCACCCCCCAGAAAAAGCGCCCTCCGGGGGTTCCTCCCCGAGGCTTATGGGGGGAAAAACCCTCCGCCAATAGGCCACGACGCCTCATCCGGGCCCTGGGCAAAGGTGGGGCAAAATAAATACCCAATTCCTGAATGTGGAGCGCCCTCTGGTGGCGAAATAGTCCTTTGGCTTATTTCGCCCCGGTGTTATAATAGCCTCTCTAGGGTCCTAACAATATAGAATATACATATTTTTATTTATATATATATATTTTTATATAAAACCGTATAGCTATATATGTATGGGGGTATATATATATGTGTGTGTGTGTGTTTTATTATATATTATATATATCTTATTGTAAAGTCGAAGGCTTTCACAGCTGGACTCCATAGGTTGTTGCGGGTTTTCTGAGTTTTGAGTCCGTGTTCTATTAATATTTCCTCCTGACGTTTTGCCTGCATCTGTGGCTGGCATCTTCAACAACCTATGATATATATTATTATTATTATACACACACATTATTATATATAATAATTTCACACACACACTATGTGTGTATAATTTATGTATATATATGGTGTGTGTATAATAATAAAATGGGGAAGTAGTTACGGCAAGTGAGCAGAAGCATCCATTTTCAGATGGGTGAGAACAGTGCAGCCCACAGTACATAGGAGGCTCTCCCAAGAAGTTCCCAATGGCTGCAATCCACTATTGAACTTTTAATCTGGCAAGTAAAGATCCAAGCTACCACAACAACCCTGAGGTCTCAGTAGATTCAGCCCCCATTTTGTCGGGGTGTGCCTTCAAGTTCTTTTCCAGCTTACGGCGATCCTAAGGCGAACCTCTCAAGGGGTTTTCTGGGGCTGAGAGTGTGTGCTGTGCCCAAGGGGACCCAGTGGGTTTTCCCCGTTACCCCCTCAACTCTGTCGAAATGGAGAGGGGAAGATGGAACTGGAAACGACATCACTTCTGATTTAGGCTACTCTAGGAGAAAACCTATTTGGACATCGCAGTCACTGGCCAATATGACCTAGACCAGGAAAACATTCTCAGGGCAACCTGACCATGGAAGCTGCAAATCACCTTATTTTTATTAACCTGAGCCCCAAACTTCTCCTTCAGAGGGAGAGATCCCAGCCGCCCTTGGGAACGGAATCCCTTGTGAGTTTGCCGAACCCACTCGGCAGAGTCCAAACCATGCGTTACTGGCCCATGGGGTAGGTCTCTTACTTGTCTTCATCTTTGCAACCCTGAGGGTCGTAAGCTTTCTGGATTTTTAGTATGTCCCACTCTTCAACCTTCTGTTTTCTGGGAGGTGGGACTCCTTCCTTGACCTGTTTGCTGGGAGGTGGAGGAGCCACCTTCATCTCCTGTTTGCTTGGAGGTGAGGCTGCTGCTTTGACCTCAGCAGCGGAAGCCTCATCGCTATGACTTTTCGGAATATAAGACTGCAAGAACTTCATGATGTTCCAATCCTCCTGTGTGCCAGATGGGGGAACCTCTTTCCTTTCCTTCCTGGGAGGCGGTTCATCATCACAACCTCTCGGATCGTAAGCCTGCTGGATTTTCAAGATGTCTTCTACTTCCATTTTGATGGAAGAGTGTGCCGCTTCCTCTTCTTCCTTCTTGGAAGGCGTTCCTTCATCACAACCTTTGGGATCATACTTTTCCTGGATTTTCAAGATGCTTCCAAAATCCTGTTTGCTGGAATGTTTGATCTTTTTCTCAGCCAAAATTCCCCCACGTGTAGAAGAACTTTGGTGGTTTTTCAAGATGCTCCTTTCCTTGGCCACTTGCTTCTCAGAAGGTGGGGGCACCACCTCTTTCTTCCCCTTGCCAAACCAGGCTTCATCGGTAAAACTTTTAGGGACGTAGGCCTGAAGCATCTTCAATACATTCCACTCCTCCTGTTTGCTAGAAGGTGTAGCTTCTTCTCTTCTGGGAGGTGGTCCTTCATCACAGCCTTTGGGGTCATAGGCTTGCTGAATTTCCAGTATGTCCTCCAACTGCTGTTTGCCAGAAGGTGGGATTGTTGTCCCCTCAGCAGAAGGTGTTCCTTCATCACAACCTTTTGGATCATACATTTCCTGGATTTTCAAGATGTTCTCAAACTCCCATCTGCTGGAGGTTTGGACCTCTTCCTTCTCCCCAATCAGTGTTGCCTCATCATTGCAACCTTGGGGGTCATAATCTTGCTGAGTTTTCAAGATGTTCCTTTCCTTAACCTCTTCCTTTACAACAGGTGGGACAACCAACTCTTTTTTCTCCTGGAAAGATGGTGCTTCATCAGGATGACTTTTGGGGACATAGGCCTGCAACATCTTCAAGATATTCCAGTCTTCTTGTTTGCCAGAAGGTGTGATCTCCTGCTTGTGGGGAGGTGGACCTTCCTCACAGCCTTTGGGGTCGTAGGCTTGCTGGATGTTGAGTATGTCCTCTGACTCCTGTTTGCTGGAGGATGGAGCCACCATCTCCACACCAGAAGCTTCTCCTTCATCACAGCCTTTTGGATCATAGGCCTGTTGGATTTTTAGTATGTCCAGATACTCCCATTCGCCAGAAGGTGGAGCCACCATCTCCACACCAGAAGGTGGTCCATCATCACAGCCTTTGGGATCATAGGCCTGTTGGAGTTTCAAGATGTCCCCCTGCCTCATCTCATCTTCATCATTTACAGAAGGCAGGGATTCCTCCTTGTCGTTGCTGGAAGAGCCTTCATTCTCACAGAGTTTGGGGATGTAGCCCTGAAGGCTTTTCAGTATATTCCAATCCTCTTTGCTGGCAGGCGGGACTTCCTCTTTCTCCTTGCTGGAAGGGACTTCATCATCACAGCCTTTTGGGTCATAGGCCTGCTGAGTTTTCACGATGTCTTCCGAGTCCTGTTTATGAGAAGATGGGGTGGCCTCCTTCTCCTTACCTGAAAGTGTGTCATCTTCACAACCCTTGGGGTCATAGGTCTGCTGGATTTTTAATATGTTCCGCTTCTGTGCCTCCTTCTTGACACCCAGCGGAACCCCTTGCCCTTCCATTGGAAGGGGAACATCGATCTGTAATACCCGCTCTTGTTCCATTTCGTTTTCCAAACCTGGAAGGTGATCCTTCAACCACAGGAGAGCCTTGGGGCTTTGCAAAGCGTACTCCATCAGCTCGTCCAGAGAGACCTGGGCATCAGCCATGACCTCAAAGCTCTTACTCAAGGTGGCGCGGGACAGGTCCCCAAAACTGTGGGCTGAGTCGAAATCGGAGCGGAGTTCAGACATGCGCTGGCAGGTCTGGGACAGCTTCTTTTGGAGATGATCGGGAAGGTCTTGGAGGTGAGCCAGAAGGTTCTCGTACGTGCCTTGAAGGTTGTAAGCCAGGCTACGGGACATCTTTAGAGCTTGGGCTTCCATCTGTAAAGAGAACCGAAAGGATTCATTCAGATCTAACATTCTTCATTTCTACGAGATGGGTAGCTAAGAAAACCCTGAGCTCTCTCCCAACCATGCAAGCCAGTAAGATACCATCTTGTTCAGTGGCTGTGACGTTCCTACTTGTTTGAGCCTCAGATCTTCAGAAACTCGTTTTTTTTTGTCACCAGCTGCCCACTTCTGCCTTTGAAGCAGCGTCTAAGGAGTGCCCCATTGGCTGGCTTGAAGGCAGAAGCAGGAAGCGCAAAGAGAGAGTGAAGATTTGTGAAACAGCAAGAGGTATGGATTCATACCAGGCTCTACAGTTGGATTTCTGCCATTTCATAGATCCTTAGTCTTTCTTGAGCCTTGTATTTTGTACACAAGACAAGCAGAGAACGAATGAGATGTGAGGCTATTTTAAAAAGGTACTGTACAGTAATCCCTCCATGTTTGCTAGGGTTAAGGGCATAAGACCCCCATGAAAGTGAAAATACCATGAATAACTCTAGGCCCTCCCAAACCATATTTATCACACAAAGAAAAGTATGATTGTTGTATTCAACCCACTGTGGATTCCTTTGAGGCATCAGGGCTCCTTCCCAAGGCAGAAGTGGGGGGCTGGGAGGGCTTACGGCCACCTCCACTGCTGCCCCACACCATTTCTAATAGGGACTTACAAGCCTCCTTCGCAGTTTCTCGGTCTCACGAGGCTTGCGGGCCCTATTAAAAATGGCATAGAGAGGCAGCAGAGGGGACAGCAAAGATTCTGTGAATAATCAAATCTGCAAAGTGAAGCTCCCAAATGTAGAGGGCTGGCTGTATTAGAAAAAGAAATCTGAAGTACAGAATACTCTTGGTTCCGAGCTTTTAGGATAAGAGAAGTTCAACCTATACAGATTAAGTAGTAAGGATCAACTTATTCCAAATCAACCCCAAAATGCCCCAGCATGGAATTGGTAGGTGAGCCCAGAACTTTTGCAAACAACCCTATAAATTCTTCAGTTTCATACCCCTCCGCTATTCAAACCCCCTACCTCAGAGGCAGGAATGTCAAGCTCGCCTTCGTAGGTCTGAGTCTTTAAAATTGGCACCTCCTCTTCATCGCAGCCTGGCGACGTGATGGTGATGTTCGCCACATCTCTCTGGATGCGTTCGGTGAGAGGGTCCAGAGCCTTCCCCGGGCGGACCGTCTGCACCGGAGGCGGTTCAGCCACCGTTGTGCAGCTGGTCTCCGGAGTTGGGGGTGGAGTCTTCCCTGGGTGGCTGATTTCTGGAGGAGAAGGTGGCGTCGGCTCCGCTTCCACCGGAGGTGTCGCCGGGTTGCTGTCGCTCTCGGCCGCCTTCTCGTCCTCCACATGGCTGATTTCGATAATAGGAATCAAGGGTTTCTCGAAGGTGTTCTTCTGGGCAAAAGGCTTCTCCGTTTTCTCGACAGCGGTGCTCTCAGCAAGGGGTGCCCCGATTTCCTCTGTTCCTGAATGAAGAACGTCTTCATTTAGCGGGGCCAAGGGGGCTGCAATGGAATGCCGTTGGGTCCACTCTATGGTGATGGCACTCAGTTTCCTATAACTGTAATGGCTTTGCGGGTGCTCTTCGTGCTGCACTTGTCCGATCTGGGATTGTCAGTGCGAATGGGTGGCCCAGGCAGAAGTCGGGGAAGGAGAAAACAGAGAAGAAGAAATGACTCCTTTGATCCCAATAGTTTGGAGATGAGACCAAGGACGCCTACGGCCAACAACATTGGAGCATCATCCAGATTGCAAATGGCATTACTGAGGAAAAGGAGGAGCTAGGAAAGTCTGCCACAGTTTGCTTTAGTCTGGGTTCAAAGCGCAGAAAGAGTTTTCAGGAAGAGAAGGGAAGACGAAGATCAAATCTTAACCCTTTCCAGTTGGTTCAGGCAAAAGCAAACTGCTGCAGCTTTTCCGTTTCTCTTCAAGTGATAACTTTTGGCCATCTTGACCACGCTCCAATGCTGCTTGGGCATCCTTGTCCCAGTTTTCAGTGGGGAAATGTTGGACAGTAAGAAGTGACAAATCTCTGAACAACCAAGAAAACCTGTAAGATATGTTTGCCATAAGTCAGAGCCAAACCTTACAGTCCTTGGTATTCAGATAGATGGTCAGGGCCTGTTTTAGCAACTCCAATTTTTGAAATATTGAGAGAGAGAGAAAAAAAGATATATACAGAGAGTAACAAAAAAGAAAAGTAATATACACAGACATAGACATTTTGAGATAAAGAAATACATATCAAAGGGGGAGAAGCAATATTAATGTCTAAAAAGATATATGTAAAAGAGGGAAAAAAGTTTCCCTTCTACTGATGAGGTTTCAGGTTTAAATGGCCAAGCATCAATAACCTTCTATAAGCGACAATGGAAGGTCTGAATCTTCCATTCAGAGGAAGGCAATGGCAACTTCCGAGGACACCTGACTGAAAAAACCCTGTGGTAAGGCTGACACAAGGCACAGCAACTTTCGATTCTGATAGAGCTACATTAGGTTGTTTAAGGTGATGCTGGCTGCTCTGGACTCTCTCGTATACACACACACACTTTTATAGCCCTATTGATTGGTTTCCTTGTGGTATAGTATTGTGTCATCACAGCATCCAGTATGTGACCGCTGACTGGTTGGGATCAAGATGAATAGAATGGGAATAGAATATATTTTGGGGCGAGAAGGGTCGAAACCACAACTGGTTTTGTAGCAGGACAGTCCAGGGGAAATGACAGATGAGGCAGGAGTGAAGAGGTGGAGGGCAGAACCTACCAAATCGATTGTCTGGTGGAGCTGGGAGAGGCTTTCCTGAGTGTTGCGCCTTGCCAGCCGCAGCTTGCTCAGCGCCATCATGTATGCCCGCTGACGGAGCTTCCCGGACAGATTGTTGATCCTTGCAAGGCAAGCCTGCATCTGGTGGTCGGCGGCTGCGTCGTCCAGCTCCTCGACAGCTTTTTTCAGATTGCCTGAGCAGAAGAAAAAGACAGAAGGGAGCACTTTCACAAGTGGATGTACACATTTGCAGGTTTAACTTGCACAGATTTGATCATTTGCCAGTTTCTCCAGCCCCTGCCTCTCCCCAAGCGCTTTTTTGTCTGGGGAAAACCTTCCCTCTTGGCAGCTTCAATTAGACCACACAGCCCTTCAAAAACCCACCTCTGGTCCTTCGCTTCCTCCATCAGCCACTACCTAGCCAGCTAAGGACAGCTCACAGCCCAACTTCTCAGCCCCACAAGTCCTCTCCCAATGCTGCCCCACAGTCAAGGATGGGCAAGAGAGAGGAGATACTCACCCCCTTTCCCTCTCCTTTCCCTGACCTGATTTTGACCCTGGGTGCCCACTCTCCCCACCATGCCCTTTCCACGGACACACACACACGTTGATATCAAGAAGGATGTCGAGAAGCTGGAGCGTGTCCAGAGGAGGGCAACCAAAATGGTGAAGGGTCTGGAAGCCATGAAGCCCTATGAAGAACGCTTTAGGGAGCTGGGGATGTTTAGTCTGCAGAAGAGAAGGTTAAGAGAGGACATGATAGCCCTGTTTAAATATCTGAAAGGATATCATGTTGGAGATGGAGCAAACTTGTTTTCTGCTGCTCCAGAGACCAGGACAAGGAACAATGGATTCAAGCTGCAGGAAAGGAGATTCCACTTGAACTTCCTGACGGTCAGAGCTGTCCAGCAGTGGAATATGCTGCCTCAGAGTGTGGTTGAGTCCCCTCCTTCTTTGGAGGTTTTTAAGCAGAGGCTGGATGGCCATCTGTTGGGAATGCTTTAATAGGTGTTCCTGCATAGCAGGGGGTTGGACTCAATGGCCCCTGGGGTCTCTTCCAACTCTATGATTCTATGATTCTATGATATTTGCCATTTTTCCACTTTTGCAGGGGTCCTGTGCCCCAAACCCTAGCAAATGCAGAGACGGCTGATACTATATCTCTGTAGACAGCAAGTGTATTTGCCTTCTTTGGAGATATTTAAGATGTGGCTAATTGGCCAAGCGGCCAGGATTCTGTAGCTCAAGGGTAATAATATCCAACTAACGTTCTCAGTTCAGGATCATCCCAGGGTCTGAAGTTTCTAGGTGAAAATCTGAGACATTGGTACATCTCTTGGTAAAGCCATTAAGTACCAAGCACAGTTGCTCACAGCTTGCCATTCAAACACAAACCCATACTGCTTGGAAATAAAGACGGAAACCATAACTATTACGATGTTGTGCACTGATATCCCAGCTCTCTCCCATCAATGGGATTCAAGGCAGCTAACACCATATTTAAAACAATACCAATTAAAAACAATACAAAACGTTCATAGCGTAAATATTAGATTTGAAAAATATGGAGTTAAAACATTGAACATATAAAAATATTAGAATGCATTAAAAGACTACAGTAGGCCATCTGTATGCACTAGGGTTTGTTCCAGGACCCCCCGTGGATACCAAAATTTGTGGATTCCCAAATCTCATTACTCCAATGGCAGGGTAAAATGGAGTCTCTTATATACAGTGGCAATATGAAAGTTTGCTCTTTGAATTATTTATCTATTTGGAATAATTTCAAGCCATGGTTGGCTGAATCTATGGATACAGAATCCACGGATATGGAGGGCTGATTGTATATACAAACCTTAAAAACAGACACAAAGTGGTGATTCAAACTACAGGAAAAGAAATTCTAGCTATACATTAGGAAGAACTTCTTGATGGTAAGAGCTGTTAAACAGTAGAATACTCTGCTGCCTCAGTGCAGCGTGGTGGAGTCTCCTTCTTTGGAGAATTTTAATCAGAATAGAATAGAATAGAATCTTTATCACGGTCATAGACCAGCATGAATTTTAATCAGAGAGAGGATGGAGCAAGCCTGTTTTCTGCTGCTCCAGGGACTAGGACATGGAGCAATGGCTTCAAACTTTCAGGAAAAGAGATCCCATCTAAACATTAGGAAGAACTTCCAGAGGGTAAGAGCAGTTTGACAGTGGGAATAAACTGCTGCCTGGCAGTGTGCTGGAGTCTCCTTCTTTGGAGGTATTTAAACTGAGGTTGGATGGCCATCTGTCAGGAAGGCTTCAATGCTGTCGTCTTGCGTGGAAGAATAGGGTTAGACTAGATGGTCCTTGAGCTCTGCAATTCTATGATCCCTTGAGTACCTAATACACCTTTTTTAAACTATCTCCTCTCCCTTACTCCTTCCAATCATGCTCTGAAAAAGGCTTACCAATCTCCTCCTCGGTGAGGGGTAGGTAATGGTCCATCAGCTGGTCCGATTTGTCCAGCAGCCGGTCCACCGTCCGCACAAACAGCTGGCAAATCCGACATGTCAAGATGCTGTGCGGCTCGGTCAGGTCGGTCTCGGAATCCCACTCGTTTTCAAAGTCTTCGAGCTTGTTGGCGAACTGGGAGGCTGCCGCCTCCGCCTCCATCAAGATGTTGGCTGTGGCTTGTCCCAGAACCTGGAGCAACCAAAGATTGCAGAATAAGAGTGGGAAATACGGTGAGCCCTCCACTTTTGCACAAGACCCCACGAAAGGGGAAAGGACATGAATAAAAATAAAAATCACAAAAGGTATTTTTTTTTACCTGGGAATCTTTCTCTAGGAATTCTGTAGGTCTTCCAGGGCAATTCTATGGTCAGCTTCCACTGATGGACGCCACAGAGGCAGGCTGGAGCGATGCCTAGAGAACTGTTCTCTCTAGCAATTTTTAGGTCCTCCAACATGACTCTATGAATTGTTCTGGAGGACCCAGAAATTCCTAGAGAGAACATATTTTTCCATGGCAAATAGAGTAAGATTTTTTTTAATAAATAAAATTTTGGATGTATCTCCATTTTCCTCCATGTATAATGGTTATCTTGAATGTTTATACATCAATACATCCCTGAATCCAAAAACATATCCAAAACTTTATGTACTTCTGTAAGAAGACCTGTTTTAATTCTTTTGAATAAAAATTTATTTTAAAATAAATAAATACAGTAAAATAACCCATGACTAACCAAATCCATTGAGTGCAAAAGCTGTATTATTCTTAGCTCAGTTTTCCAGCATGGTTTGGCTACTGGAAGCCCAACAGCGTCTTAAACTCCTCAAATAGGATCTTAAACCTCTCCTGAAGCGGTCAAGAACTTCCCTTCTCCCCCAGAAGTGTCAAAATTACCTTCTCTATCGAGAATGCCGGGTTGGCTATTAAACTGTTTTGGAACATCTTTTCAAGGGACGGGCTGAGAGACTCCGTCTCTTCGGACATGGCCATGTCTGTCTCTTCCATTGTTACTCGGGGGATCACCTCGGAGGGATCGGGACTCATGCGTTCTGGGGTGCCCCAATCTGCATCCAGCTCCACCTCTTCTTGGCTGCTGCTCACCCGGGGTGTAGGAGCTGTGTGGAAACTTTGCGTTTAGTTCTCGGGAGCAAAAGCGAAGATTTCCCATGTAGAGGACATCCCTTCTTCTCCTCACCTTGTGGGTGGCCAATGTTGGGAATGAGAATGGTACAGTTTTCCTGATAGAAGTGTACTGCAACTCCCAGTATGGCTAGGGCTGATGAGACTTGCAGTCGGGCAACATCCCAAGGCCTACCAGAAGCTCATCTCTGGTTGAATTTTGACACTCAGCTACACCAGATCCACTAAATTGGGGGTGGGGTGTAGTCCAGAGACCAATTTCTCCCCCTCTCTGAAATCTTCTATAGGATGCATCCCCCTGCCACAGCAAGCCTTTGTTTCCTTCTTTCATCCTTCTCAAAATGGCAGCAGGAAATCAATTTCGTCCACCATTTTGAGAGGGAAAACACACGCAGGAAAACAGAAACGTTTGGGGTAATAGGTGGTTCTGGGTTGCTTGGAGGGGTTAGTTTAATGTGCTTTGACACATTTGGGGAACAAAATATCCCCCAACCCATCCCCACAAACTCTGGAATACCTTTACATATCTCCTTTTGTCTCTGCAGTCCTTCTCAAAATGGCAGCAGGAAATCAAATCTGTCCACCATTTTGAGAGGGAACACAGACTGAAACAGAAGTGTTTTGGGGTAATAAGTGATGCTGGGGTGCTTGGGGGGATAATTTCATGTGTTTTCATACTTTGGGGACAAAATGCCCCCCAACCCATGCCTACAAACACCTCAGAACTCTGGACTACCTTTAAATACCTCTATTTGTTTCTGCAGTCCCTTTCAAAATGGCGACACAAGTAACCTCCCACCAAACAACACAAAAAGCCCTCCAAACAGATGGAAGCATGCAACAGACACCCTCACCGTGAGTATTCCAGGAGACCTCCAAATACTTGTTTTCGTCTATGGTCCTTCTCAAAATGGCAACAAGAGAGGACCCAAAAGCACGCAGAAAACTCGTATAATGTTGTAAAACATGGGTATGTATCCCCACATTCACAGGAATCTCTGAACCCTGTACTATCTCCAAAAAAGAAAATAAAAAGCCTTAAAAAGCCAATGCAATTCTAGGCTGCATCGACAGGAGTAGATTAAGGGGCTGACTTCTATGGGACCTCGGCAGCCACAAAAGCCACACTTTGCCAACCCCGTCTTTAAAAGTTGCAATAAAACGTGGATCGCTGAGCTGTGGTTTTGTTTCCTGCTTTGTCTTACTCACTCCGTAGCAATTCATTGTCTTCTTCCAGCAAATCGAGGACAGTAGGTTCCAGGTTTTCAGCGGACCGATATTCCCCAAAAGACTCTCGGCCTCTCTGCTCCCAGCCTGAACACAACAGAGAAGTGTGTTAAGGCCTGTCCACACGGCACACTTGGAAGTGGTTTCAAGCTCTGCCAAATATGGACCCCAAGTTGGAAGAAAGAAGCTAAGCTAACCAAATAGCCATGGTATGAAACTGACATACGTTCTCAATATCAGTTTAAAATAAATGTCTGAGATCTAAACAGGAGTGCAAATCATTGGATATTCAACTCTTCACTTATTACATTGTTGTCTCTAACCAGAATTCTTCTTATATTCTTACGTCTTTCTTGTATTTAACTTTCTTAATATTTAAAACGAGGAAATGCTATCAGGGCAAAAATTTACTTTAAATCAAAATCCTTTATTTTTGGAATTGAAGATTTTTGATGTAAAGAAATATTCCAATCAAGGATAGGAGGGAAGGAAAGAAGACACTATGTTATTGCTAGGGATTTGTACATTTATTTTTACTTTATGCACATTGTTGATATATTTAGAACTATAGCTTCAGTCTCAAGGGATGAATCTTATAAGTCCATAATTTCATTTGTAGACTGTCAAAATTATCCCCATGGTCTTTATACAACGAAGTCAATATGATTTTTGGGGGGTTGTTTTATTTGGCTATGTTTTTGTTATATAAATATCACAATTCTATGTAATTATATATATTTTTAAAAAATAAAATTAAAAAAAATTAAATGGTTGTCTCTTTTAGCTGGTATCAGTCTCCTTTTCATATCAGAAGATTTCTATCATTCTTCCATTCTCCTTGTCTTTGCAACTCTCTTAAGGAAAGTGCTTTGGATGGAGATAACCAAGGGGTTGTTTTAGCATATAAAAGTTCTTTATATGTAACCCATATGTTCCTTCCTTCCTTCCTTCCTTCCTTCCTTCCTTCCTTCCTTCCTTCCTTCCTTCCTTCCTTCCTTCCAATATTATGCTAACAGTTGGTCTGGAACATTTTCCCCTTCAAGAGCTTAGTCCTTTCATTCAGAAACATGTCTGTCTATATATGACACTGTTTAGATTGCTTCCAAATCATTTGCAAAGGGTCATAGGGCAAAGAAGATAATTCAGCCCTGGAAATTTACCCATTAATGTTTTAGGAGAAAAAATAGTTAATTATCTTTCCTTTTTCTTGATACCAGCCTCTGTGGGTTGGTTATCCATGAGCTAAAAACCCAAGAATACAATCTTAATTAAAAAAAAAATCAGTCACCATTTTCTTTGAAGTTCCATGGAACAAATTTGGTGAAATGCAGGCTCGCCTGACTTAGGTTGGGGACCAGAGCACTGTCAGAAAGCAGAATTGGTTGAAAAGCAGAGCTTATGTACTGTACTGTAGGGAGTATGAAGGACTTAGAGAAGCTCACTTGGGACCGACTGACCAAACCGCTAAAGCATACTGGCCTTGTCTCTTATTTCTTGTACTGTTACTGTAATCATTTTCATAAGCCCCTGAGACCCAATCTGGAAGGAGATGAATAGCAGCAGCACCACCACCAACATACCTTAGTGGCTTCATCGTCGTCTGCAGAAGTGTCGGCCCATAGGATATCATCCAAGGTGGGAGTTTCCAAAAGGGAGGAAAGAAAATTGGGGGGGGGGAATCAGTAATTAATCTGGATGAATTTTGGCCTGGATTCTATTTCTTATTTTTGATTTATTTATTATTTTCCCCCGGGATCAAGACTCCTGGCACCTAGTGCCTTCCCAATGTTTTGCACATCCCTGATTGTTGGCTTCCTCTGGCATTTCCATTCCCTGGATTTTAACTGTCAACTCAGCAAAAGGATACAGAGTCTCTGTCCTCTCTTCCAGATCTGTGGGTGCTGTCAGGGATGTGCTGGGTTCTCCTTTCTGTCCCAACAGGGTGGCCATAGAATCATAGAGTTGGAAGAGACCTCAGTGGCCATCGAGTCCAAGCCCATTTTGCCGTGCGCGCGTGCACACACACATACACACACAGCCTTCCTGACAGATAGCCATCTAGTCTCTGTTTAAATACCTCCAAAGAAGAAGACTCCACCACATTCCCAGGAAGCAGCATATTTCACTGTCAAACAGCTCTTACCATCAGAAGTTCTTCCTAATGTTTAGATGGAATCTCTTTTCCTGAAGTTTGAAGCCATTGCTCCGTGTCTTAGACTCTGGAGCAGCAGAAAACAGGCTTGCTCCATCCTCCATATGACATCTATTCAAATATTTAAACGTGGCTATCTTAACCTCTTAACTTCCTCTTCTCCAGGCTAAATATCCCCAGCAACTTAAGCTTCTCCTCATAGGGCTTCATGGTTTCCAGGCCTTTGACCATTTTGGTCGCCCTTGTCTGAACCTGTTCCAGCTTTTAAATAAATGTAGGCAGTTCTTCAGGTTTATATCAACAACCCCTTCCAGCAGTTTTCATCTGCAGCAGGAGCAGGTCTTTTGTTAAGCTAATTGTCTATGCAAAGTCAAGCCACCTCCAACTTCATTGGTATGCATTAATGTATAAAGCTCACAAAAACAAGCAGGTTGAGAAAAACCAACTTTCTCTCTTAACTGCTCCAGGGATCATGGCTACACTCAGAGAAGCCTGAGAGGTGGGTGATAGATGACATCAAAGACCCTGCTCATCAAGAAGTCCTGGGGCTTTGGCTCTGTGAGCCCAGTTCTACTACAACACCCACCAGGCAATCCTCTCTTTCTTTCACGTGGAAACACTCACCATCAGCCATGGTCTCTATGCACCGGCCCAACAGGATAGGTCAAAAAGAGCCCTTGGTTCATGACAGCATTCTCCCTCGTTCCATGGGGGCTTGGGGCCCAGGACACTCCCAGCATTCTGTGCAGCTATTGTCAAGCATGATGATGTCATAGATGGCCAACTCACCACTACTTCCTGGCAACCTTGGAAAGGAGAAGCACTGAGACGCTCAAAGAAAGCTGATTCCACTTAGAATGGGTAGATGGGTGTCTATTTGTACAACAATAAGGCTGGATGGTTGTACCCGACAATCAGGAATACAATAAATTACTCCTCATAGATCTCTGTTCGATGATCTTGTGTGAGTTTGCGTGCTCCCAGTGGCTTCCATGTCGGAAGTACGGTGAATCTACTTCAGATTCCGATTTCCAAACTGCGAAGGAGCTCTCCGAGGTGCTGAAGCCAATTTGAGGGTTATTCCAATGGAGTTCTCCAAGGTTCTGAAGCCAATTTATGAGTTAGTCCAATGGAGCTCTTCAAAGTTCCAAAGCTAATTTGGGGGTCATCCCAATGAAGCTCTCCAAGGTGCCAAATTTGGGGGTCGTCCCAATGAAGCTCTCCAAGGTGCTGAAGCCAATTTGGGGGTCCTCCCAATGAAGTTCTCCAAGGTGCCAAATTTGGGGTCATCCCAATGAAGCTCTCCAAGATTCTGAAGCCAATTTGGGGGTCATTGCAATGAAGCTCTCTGAAGCCACAGCCAGCCTTAAGGAACTCTCAATGGTGCTGAAAATATTCTAGGAACCACGGGTTCAGCACATTCGAGAGCTCCTTCAGAGTTTGAAATAAAAACTCAAGGTGGGTCCACACCACCCCTGATCTGCATGCCATATGGAGAATGGAGCAAGCCTTTTTTTTGCTGTCCAGAGGTGGGTGACCAGGATGGCCAAAGGTCTAAGGGACAGCTTAGAGAGCTGAATATATTTAACCCAAGGTCACCCAGTGGGTTTCTGTGGCTGAGTGGGGATCCAAACCCTAGCCTCCAGAGTCCAACACTGTAAACCCAATACCATGGTGTCAGCTTACAACTCAGTTTTAGAACCAATTTCTCAATGCACTGTTTCCCCCCCCACAAAAAACCTGAAACATTTCAATAACTACGTTTCTTCCATTTTGAGAGGGACTGGAGAGGGAAATAGAAATATTTAGGCTTGGTGTGTGTGTGTGTTTGGAAGGGGTGTCACAGGAGAAATTGGCCCCTGGTCCCAGGCAGTTGCCTGTTTCTGTTCTAGGCAGTACGCAAGCACAGAAATGCTTTTGCTATGAAGATATGCATGTACAGCAAGCCGTCCGTTTTCATAAAGGTTATGGCCACAAGACCCCCTCAAACGTGGAAAAAAGCAAATAAACATCACAAACATTGTTTTTTTAAAAATCTGAGAACACTTCTCTAGGAATCTAAGTCCTCCAGTGTGATTCTATGGCCCACTTCTGCTAGAAATGGCCGACAGAGTCACACTGGAGGACCTAGCAATGTCTAGAGAAGTGTTTGCTCTAGGAATCCCTAGGTCCTCCAGTGTGACTCTATGGTTCGCTTCATAGAATCATGCTGGAGGATGTAGAGATTCCTAGAGAGAATACATTTTGTCCATGGCAGGGGCAAATACAGTAGGCCCTTTTTAAAAAATAAATAAGAAAAATGAAATAACCCATGAATAATCAAATCCATAAATGCTGAACCTGCAAATGTCCTATTGTACTTTTGTTCCTTCTGCTTTTATTTAGCACTTAAAGAAGGCCTTCACCTGCCCAACACTCCAGAACATGTTGGGCTTTTCAAAGCTATCATCATCCAGCATTTGAGGATGTCTATCTTCTTTTTTTTGTGGATTTTATTGGCTACTTCCCAATTTTATTTCTGTCTGACTTAGCCTGAGTAAAGAGAGGGATGGCTGCCTCATGCTGTAGCCAGGATGGATTGCTATGTAATGTCTTTGGCATTTTTCTCAGGATTTCCAAGCTGCAATCTCTGAATTGGCCACTTGGGGGACCTAGAGATCATTTCCCTTGGCATACTACTACCATATTCCTAATAGCTAACATAGCAAATTACCTTTCCTAACTGCACATAATGACTTGTTGGATGACCAGAGCAAAGAATAAAGCAACTATCGGTGTAGTGCACTTTCAAGTAATTTCTAACTTATGGAGACGCCTGGGGTGAACCTATCATGGGGTTTTATGGGGCTGGGAGTGTGTGATATGTCCAAGATCCCCCAGTGGGTTTCCATGGCCAAGCGGGGAATCAAACTCTGTTCTCCAAGGATGTAGTCCAAGGTACAAACCACCACACCACACCACTCTTGGTCCAGTAACTAGATCTTTTTAAAAGGAAATTCTAACTCTACAAGCTCTTGCTAGACTAAAGAAATCTTTTGAGGGTATACTCAAGGAATATGCTCACCCGTTCTTATTCACAGGGAGGGTCTTTATTTGGGAAAAATGCAGGGGGATTGGGTTGCCGTATTGAAGACAGAGAACCAAGCTGGTCAGTTGGGGTCCCACCTGTCTCCCTGCTTTCAGCTTCAACATCAGGCCTTTGGGTCAAAAGATGGAGCCACCTGATATTTCTGGATGATCTTGAATCTGGGTTTCTGCAGAGCTGGAGGAATATGGTTCTTCTAATGTTTAAGGCCTGGCTTTTTTGGGACCTGAAGACAGGATTAAAGAGGTGGTGGAGGTGGCGGCAGCGACTGGAGCGCTCGAGATGCGGAGCTCCCCTCAGCGGCATTGCTCTCACTCGCTGTTCCGGCAGGTTGGTTGTCCTTAGCTGAGAACAGCGGTTCTTTGGTTTCTTTGGAGGGGGTCTTTTGGATCAGCCACTGAGAGGGCGGATTTTGCGCCATGAAGTCCAAAATCTCATCCAAGTTCTCTCGGGCACTGGCAATTTTTTGCCGGCTCTGGACGACAAGGCTGGACGGCAAATCCCGGAAGGAGGAGCTGAGGGACAAGTGAGATTGGATCTCCTCCAAGTTCTCGTATACTTGGATGACTTTTTCCTGGAGGTGAACGGGGAGCTCGGGAACGTGGGGCAAGAGGTTGCGGTACGTGCTGTACAGCTCCTGGGCGAGGGTTCGGGTCAGGCCTAAAGCCTTCATTTCCAGCTGCTAAACGAAAGAAAAAGAACCCTTCTTTTCAGTCCAGAGTGGGGAAATTTGGGTCCACAGACCACCTTTGGCCTCTAGACTAAAGTTCCCAAGGGTACCCTTTGCTACAGGATGTCCCATATTGGGTGGCCTGAAGTCCAGGGGTCTGGTTGGCCACCTGGCCCATTTGCCTCCTCACTGCAGCAAATATAGAACTGGAACATCCCCAAGAAAGCCCCCAAGGATTATACCCCAGAAGTCAAAGCTTTTTTGGATCCACTTCTTAAACTGGCTGTACTTAAACCTTCTCCATCCTTGATGGTCAACCAAGCCCACTCAGGCTCCACCACTTCTCCAACTAGGCCCCGCCCCTTCAACCTCACGCTCCTCCCTTCCCTCGCGGGAAACCTCCCGCTTAGTCATTCCGTCCCTGGCCACTAGGGGCAGTGTGGAAGCATTGGTGCAGCTTCATCAACATTGACTGTTCATTTTCTCTGGTGGAGGACAGAGAGTGCTTATGAGGACCCATTTTTATTCCTCACCAAGATACCTCAGGCAGGAAAGAGATTGAGCTCTTTAGAGTCCTTGTCTGGGACTTTGTGCTTTCCGGTTCTTGGGTCGAGTGCCACCGTGTCCACAGGTTCGACATCTGGGCAGAGACCATGGGGAAACTTGATGAACCCAAGCTACGAGAGTAGTCTACCTGGAGGAAGAAAAGGCATTTCTTTTTAAATGAAAGAGAGGGAAAAAATAGTTGCTCGAGACAGAACAAGAAACACCCCAAACCAAATCTGAGGAACGTGTCATGGGGGGTTGGACTGCAACTCCTCCTATCAGCCACAGCCAGTATAGTTAATGGTGAGGAAAAGTGGGATTTTCAGGCCAACAACATCCAGAGGTTGATATGTTCTTCCTGCTCTTATCTTACTTTAACCTTGCTTAACAAACATTCCCAATTTTTTCCTAAAGCTATTTAATCTTTTATCTTTCCTGTCACTTAATAATCTGGTCAACTTGTCTGTTTCTAAGAAATGAGGAAAAGATGGGGGCATTTCTGTATTAAGTACAGAAAGATCATAAGGAAGTACAGAAAAAAGAAATTAATCATTGAGAAGATACTTATCTTTGCATTTAAGTTTCTTCTCAACAATAAAATTAATTTAAAAAAACACCCAAAGAAAACTTTTTTTTTTGACTCCTGCTAAATATGAAAAAGGAAAACTGCTTAGGATTGCATTATACTGTTTGTGACTCCCTCTTTTTTCTCCTCTCTAAGTTAAAAAAAAAATTGGATTACAACTAACAATGTTTGGTCCTGTAATATAAGTAATATAAATGACAAATATGTGACAAAAAAGGGTTTGCTAAGCAGGATGCCCAAACAAATAGCAGACAACATTCACAGAGATCCTAGTTCAGCTCCAGGCTCAACTCCTCCTATCCAATTTTGCTTTGCTAGAGAGCAGCTGCTGCAAGCAACTGAGGTCTGTTCCCCTATTGATTGGGTCACCGTAGGTGGATATTTCCACCTCTTTCTTGTGCTGATTTCGGGTGCAATGATCAGAACCCCAGTTACAATCCAGACAATCGGAAGCAAGATCCCTGTAGCAATTCCTAATCATATCAGAGATTGCTGGCAAGAGGGGGTGGAAATATCAGTCCCCGATTGACAGGAGAACAGATTCTGTTGCTCACAGCGGCTGCTTCCTGGTGAAGCAGGGATGGAAGACTTTGGCAACTGTGGCAATAGTACCATGTTTTTGTGAATGCGTAGGGACCACGAATAAGAATGAAATACAGATAAGTAACTCTAGATTTCACAAGGATCCCATCCAAGGAGGCTGGACTACTGTCCTCAGTTCACAGCATGCTAGTTTGGGTGTATTTCCCCCCGAACCAAGTATCCACATTCTGGATAGACGGGAGTATTCTGTCCCTTTCTTTTCTTACTTACAAGCTCTAGGATTTGATCGAGGAAGAGAGGTTCTCGCTGGTGATCCGGCGGGTGCTTATCAGCTGGTGCAGGATATACTTGAAGGCCCGGTTGCGCAGCTGCGTCGAAAGAGAGTTGATGCGCATGAAAAAACCTTCCTTGCAAAGGTCCACGGAGCAAGTGCCGAGCGCCTCTTTGGACTCGTCAGGCGGGGCTGAAGAAAACAGCAAACACAAGGACCATTTTGATCATTTGTTTGGGTTTCAGAACTCCGGAATCGAAGTCCATTGCAACGTCCTCCTCCATCCATTCAATGGGGTCTCCTCGAGTGGGGCTAAGGTCAAGTTAATCCAGCAAGCCTTATGAAAGATGCTTTAGAAGCTGGGTAAGTTTTGCTTGGAAAAGTGAGGACGGAGAGGTGACATGATAACCACTGTTAAATATCTGAAGGGAGAGCATGTAGGAAAATACATCACGATTGTCATCCGTTAGGGAACCAACCTATGGCTTCGAATGACAACAAGAGAAATTGTACCTAAGCGTTAGGCCAAAACAAAATGGATTTCCATGGGGAGAAATGTAAAGTACTATACTTGGGCAGAAAAAGATGAAACGCACAAATACAAGATGGGTGACACCTGGCTTGATCACAGTACATGTGGAAAGGAATTAGGAGTCTTAGTCAACCACAAGCTGAACATCAGTCAGCAGTGTGATGCAGCAGCTAAAACAGCCAATGCAATTCTAGGTCTAGTGTCTAGGTCAAGGGAAGCAATAGTTCCACTCTATTCTGTTTTGGTCAGACCCCATCTGGAATTCTGTGCCCAGTTCTGGGCACCACAATTCAGGAAGGATGTTGACATGCTGGAACAGGTCCAGAGGAGGGCGACCAAAATGGTAAAAGGTCTGTAAACCATGAAGCCCGATGAGGAGCAGCTTAGGGAACTGGGTAGGTTTAGCCTGCAGAAGAGAAGGTTAAAGGGTAACATGATAGCTGTAAGTTTAAATATTTGAAGGGATGTCATATGGAGGATGGAGCAAGCCTGTTTCCTGCTGCTCCAGAGACTAGGACATGGAGCAGTGACTTCAAACTTCAGGAAAAGAGGTTCCTCGTAAACATTAGGAAGAACTTTCTGATGGAAAGAACACCTTGATTGTGGAATACACTGCCTCAACGGACTGTGGTAGAGTCTCCTTCTTTGGAGGTTTTTAAACAGAGACTGGATGGCCATCTGTCAGGAGTGGTTTGACGGTGTCTTCCTGCATGGCAGAAGGGGGTTGGACTGGATGGCCCTTGGGCTCCCTTCCAACTGTATGAGTCTAAGAGTGGAATTCAGCCCATGATTGCCAATTCCCCCCCGCTTTCTCACCAGCGCTGGTCTCCAGCGACGGGAAGTAGCAATCCAGCCACTCTTCCGATTTCTCCAGCACCCTCTCAATGGTGTTGGAAAAGACCTGCCCGACCGGCGAATCCACAAAGGAGTTGATGCTGGTGACCATGGCCGAGGAGGAGCTGTTGTCGGTGTCGTTGAGCTGGGAGATGATCTCCGCCATCATGTTGTGGAGGGACTTGTCCTTGCCTCTCTGCTGAGAGGTCCCTGATTTGTGCTTGGAATGGAACGTGGTGAAGGAGTCGTCTTTCAGCGTCCAGTCCTAGTGTCAGGAGTGGTGGAGAAAGGGATTGAGTAGGTGGCAGGAGAGAAGAAGAGGAGCAAGCTACTTTCTGCATCCTTGGGTGGAAACAAAATCTGGCATCCAATTGCAATTGGCTTGCACCGATGAACTGCGCCGCTGTGCAATGTTCATATGCACAGAGAGGGATGCAGAGATATAGCAGTCGGAGACAACAGCTGGCCCATGACCAGGGGTGGACAACCGTGGAAGGCTGGGGGCCAAATTGGTCCCCTAGAAAACCTTGAAAAGCCCCACTGCCCTGTTTTTTCGGGTTTTTTAAACAATTTTTTTAATTAAACTTTTTCAATTACATTTTTTTTAATTAAACATTGAAGCAAACCAAAACACAGATAAAACAGATACTACCATGCTACCATGCAATATCAAAATCATATATCCAACCAAAACAAGAAATACAACAACAACCTGTAACTAAGTTACCACTATAGTAATAAACGGATAATTTTTTTAAAAAAAGATTGTTCCCGTCCTTATTGCAAACAGTTTCTGCTAAAAGTATCGTCCTTCACTTTCTTTTAAACTTTTAAACTTTCTTTTAAACTAAAATAACTGTATTTCACTTTCTTTTAAACTTTTAAACTCCTTTTTTAACCACAATAAATGTACTTAACTATCTTTTAAACTTTTTTTTAAAACCAAAATAGTTCTACTTAACCTTCTTTGAAACTTTTAAAGTCTCTTTTAAACCAAAATAATTATACTTAACTTTCTTTTCAGCTGAAATAATTGTACTTAACTATCTTTCAACTTTTAAACGTGAAATTATTTATTGTTGCTTGTGAGATCTATACCTTGAGCAAGAAAGATATCCCAAATAACAGTGAAAAATTATAGCGACAAAAAACTAGTAACTCTCCCTAGTCATGTTAAAATGATATTATTACATTTGTGGTTTATATCTCAAAATCTAATAAAATCTAAGAAAATAAATCTACCATTATAAAATATGATGGTAAGTAAGTTATACAACTTGTCCTCTAGATCAGCTTCATAGTTATATTTATAAAATCATTAGTCCGTTTAAGAACAAAGTACTGTAGTATTATTGAAGAAGTTGTAATAGTTGTTAAAAATAAAACAATGTTATTTTGGATAGGCTGGGAGAAGCAGCTTTTACAGGACAATCCTGAATGTGTCTACTCAGAAGTTAATCTCAATGGAGACAGTGTGACTTCTTCCCCAAAATAAATAAATGGGTGTAGGATTGCAGCCCATAAAGTGGCCATAATGTGGATGCTTAAGCAGCTCTACCTTGGTTTCCGTTCGGACTACGGTTTCGCTTTCCGACGAGACACTCCTGGGGACGTCGTAACGAAGCGGAGACTTTCCTCTCGTGGCTTTGTTGGTGGATGCTGCAGACTGCGAGAGGGGAACAGAGAAGTCAAAGATTGGTGATCCAGAGCTGGGTCCTTTATTGAGATCAGTGAGGACTAGAATCACATTTTAGATTCAGGTAGATGGGATCCAGCCCAGCTAGGGCAGGGGGAAACAATTGCCTTGCTTAACTCTGATGCAGCTAGAATCATAGAGCTGGAAGAGGTCCCAAGGGCCACCCAGTCCAACCCCAGTCTGCCACGCAAGAATACACCCTCAAAGCATTCCCAACAGATGGCCACCAGCCTCTGCTTAAAAGCCTCTAAAGAAGGAGGAGACTCCACCACACTCCATGGAGGCAGCAGCATCTTCCACTGCAGGACAGCTCTGACCGTCAGGAAGTTCTTCCTAAGGTTCAGGTGGAATCTCTTTTCCTGTAGTTTGAATCCGTTGCTCCACGTCCTAGTCTCTGGAGCAGCAGAAAACAAGCTTGCTCCATCCACCATATGACCTCTCTTCAAATATTTAAACATGGCTATCATGTCCTCTCTTCTGCAGGCTAAACATACCCAGGTCTCTAAGCTGCTCCTCACATGGCTTCATGGTTTTCAGGCCTTCTCCCATTTTGGTCACCCTCCTCTGGACACGTTCCAGCTTATCAATATCCTTCTTGAAATGAGGTGTCCAGAATTGGACACAGGATTCCAGGTGAGGTCTCACCCTGCCTTGGTTCTCTAGAGTCTAATCATTTTAATTGTATTTTGGTTTTACGTTAATGCACTTTACCAGGGATGGAAATCGCACAGTCCTCCAGATGTGGCTGGACTACAACTTCCTCAGTCATGGATTATACTAGCTAGGGGATGCTGGGAGATGCAGGCCAGAAATATCTGGAGGGCTGCTTGATTTCCATTCCTGGACTACCTGCAGCCAAATAATTCTGGTTGAGCAGTGTTTAAAAAGGGCAAGAGATAGATGGATAGACAGACTAAGAGAGAGATAAAATCATGGAACCACAGAGATGGAAAGACCCCAAGGGCCATCCAATCCAACCCCATTCTACCATACAAAAGACACCATCAAAGCATTCCTGACAGATGGCCATCCGACCTTTGTTTAAAAACCTCCAAAGGAGAAGATTCCACCACATTTCTAGGCAGCAGCGTATTCCACCGTCAAACTGCTCTGTCAGGAAATTCTTGCTAATGTTGAGGTGGAATCTCCTTTCCTGTAGTTTGAATCCACTGCTCTGGAGATAGAGACCTTCACAGCATTTTCCAGAAGGTCCTCCCCTTTCTTGACTAAACCTTTTAATCCTGGCTTCCCCTCTTGCCCATCCAGAGGAAAGGCGTAGGCCATTTCTGCACTACCCTGTTATAGTGCTATGATTCCACTTCCAACATCCTCTGGAATGCTGGGATTTGCAGTGTAGGGAGGGGCATCTAGAATTCTCAGCCAGAGAGCACTTTGGCCTCAGTAAACTACAAACTCCAGAATACCACAGGAGGTTGAAAGTGGAATAAAAGCACTATAACAGTGTAGTGCGGAAATGGCCTTAGCTCTTTCCTCAAGTTCTCTGGTGGATGGTCCAAAACACACCCAACATACCTTTTCTGCCATCACCCAAGAGGGTAAGGAAAGATCTCTGGACGCTGGTGGCCAAACCCTCTTTGAATCTTGTGACAGCGTCCCCAAAGAGCCGTTCAGGAGCTCTGAATCCGACTCAAAGATTGGCAACGGTGCCCACTGGAGGGTTGGCCGTGATAGAGTCAAAGACGGCCGGGAGACCACCGGTGGCTGTTCCTCCAAAAGAGGTCCTTGCTGCAGCTGAGGAACCGGGCCCTCTTTCTCTGGTGGGGGAAGAGAGGCCCTGATCTCCTCTGCCGAGCCTGGCTGAGGGAAGGGAGGTTCCTTCTGAGATACCGTTGGCTTCTCATCCGATGGGAGAGGCAGCATTCGCTCCATCAATGGAGGCAACTGTGCATCAGCCAGGTCCTCTTTTGGCTGTTGTTCATGGCCTGGGGTCTCCATCTCCAGCACCTTCTTTTCCAGGAATGACCGTGATGTCGTTGCCTCAACCTTCTCTTTCTCCCCTTCCTTCTCCTCAGAAGCAATCTATAAAACATAATTTCGAAACAGATATTTATCCATCAGTTTTAACACAAAGTAACATAAGCACCAACCAACACTTTTAACGTAAAGATAAACTAAAAACAAAACACAGTATAGTCGACACTCCTGAGCCAGCATGGTGAAGTGTTCTGAGATCCTGGAGATCATTGCTCCATGTCCTAGTCTCTGGAGCATCAGAAAACAAGCTTGCACCATCTTCCATAGGACATTCCCTCAAATACTTAAACAGGGCTATTGTGTCATTTAGAGAGCCAGCCAGGTGGTTTGAGCATTAGACTACGACCCTGGAGACCCGGGTTTGATTCCCCACTTGGCCGTGGAAACCTACTGGGGTTTCGGGGGCTGTGTGTGTGTGTGAGACGCACCCAAGGTCACTCAGTGGGTTTCCATGGCTGAGATCCATTCAGAGAGGAGGTTGTCTTTGCCTTCCTCTGAGGCTGAGAGAGGGTGACTTGCCCAAGTGCAACCCAGTAGGTTTCCATGGCTGAGCAGGGATTCAGGAATTAAGATTCGGTTTCCTTTCAGGATACCCCAAACCAGTGATTTGAAATAGCTGCTGCACCTTGCCCAATGTTAGGAGCAATGTTTGCTCCGGACGTATAACTTACTTCCTTTTGTGCTTGTTGTTTTGGAGGCAGCTCCGGAAGAGGATGGCTTGGCCCCGCCTCCGGTAATATTTGAGAAATAACTTCCTCCACCTCTTCTTCTGTAGATGGTCGATTCCCAGTTGAATCTGAGATCTGAGATCCTCTCTTCCTCTGTGTGTCTTCTGGGACGGAGCTCTCCTCACTTTCCCACTGTGCTTCTGCAGCTATGAAGAACCAACTCAGCATTAGCACACGGGTTGCCATCCGACGTTCCCTTGATTTAATATAAATGTCCGCATAGGGAAATCCGCTACTGCACGATGTGTTTTGCTCTATTGCACAACACACGTCCTTGACCGGCTGCTGTTGCACAAGGCACAATGTCCGCTGTGCAATTGCAGTTTGTGAGGAACAACACACATTGGAAATCATTGCTGTCAGAACATGGTCAGCATCGTTAGCTGACAAGGGCAGGAATATGTCAACGCTGTGAGATCATAGAATCATAGAAATGTAGAATTGGAAGAGACCCCAGGGGCCATCCAGTCCAACCCTCTGCCATGCAGGAACACCCTCAAAGCACTCTCAACAAATGGCCATCCAGCCTCTGCTTAAAAACCTCCAAAGAAGGAGACTCCACCACACTCCGAGGCAGCATATTCCACTGCCGGACAGCCCTGACTGTCAGGAAGGTCTTCCTGAGGTTCAGGTGGAATCTCCTTTCCTGCTGCTTGAATCCATTGCTCCTTGTCCTGGTCTCTGGAGCAATGGAAAACAAGCTTGCTCCATCTTCAACATGACATCCCTTCAAATATTTAAATATGGCTATCATGTCCCCTCTTAACCTTCTCTTCTGCAGACTAAACATACCCAGATTATCGCTGGCATTCTGTTAGTGATGTTTGCATGAGCATATCACACTGGCAGAACATGGCTGGCACCCTGTGAGTGACACACATATGCTTAAGTGGCAGAATACAGCTGCCATCTTGTTAGTGACATACATACATGCAAACCATGCCGACAGAACATGTTTGCCATCCTGTTACGGATCTAAACATGCATAAGTTGTGCTATACATGTGCGGTGAATATTCTGCTAACAGCAGCGGAAGCAAAGTTGCACACCCTGCGATGCTGTGGCTGCACATTGTGCTTCGTGGTTGCCCTGAGCACATCACGGTCATGCATTCCCTATCATATTTGTGCATTGCACATTTCAATTTCGCCTTGCGTGTTGGGCATTGCATGACGTCCGGTCATTGCTAATGTTGTCATTCAGTGCGGGGCTTGTGTACCGTTACTGCAGCATATCTCTGATTGTGGATATGTCGGCAAGACTGAGGGATGTTTGGCTTGTAGCCTGTGGCATGGTGGCAAATGATTTGCTGATTCATGTGTATGTCAGTGACAGGATTGCCAATCACAGCTCCCTAAGTCTAAAATCCACCCCACTTAACACTAACCCCAACTTGGTGGATACTCACTCGGTTGTGCTGATTCCAAGCCATTCGATGGAGTATCTCTCAGTGGGGGAAAGGAAATCCTCCTGATGGTGTTGCTGGCCCGACCTTGTTGTGAGTCTTCATTCCTGCTGGAATTTGTGTTGCCAGCAGTGGGATCGGTTGTGTTGAAAATCTCAGACAGGCTAATTGTTCTCATCATTGCAATCTAAAGGAGAAAGAATAGGGTTTGGTTCACCTTATTTGTACCAGGAGATCTCGAAGGGGTCTTTTTATACCTTAACCTACTATCAGGCTCCCTCCATGAACCTTAAAGGGTTGAAAAAAATCCTCCCCTTCCATTGTTGTCCCAAACAGGATGCAATGGGTCTCCAATCTACTATCAGACCCTCTTCGTGAACCTTAAAAGGTTAAATAAAATTTCCACTGCAATCGACATCACAAACAGGATGCAAGGGAATGCCAATCTACCATCAGGATCTCTTCATGATCCTTAAAAAGTTTAAAATTTCCTCTGCTGTGGACATCATGAACAGACTGCAAGGGAATTCCCATCTACTATCAGACCCCCTTCATGAACCTTAAAAGGTTAAATAAAATTCCCACCACAGTTGATGTCACGAAGAAGGAAGGGAACTCCCATCTGCTATTAAAATCCCTTCATTAAGGGGTTAAAGGGGCTTGAATCTGGGACCTTCTACATGCCAAGTAAGGGCACATTGTATTCTGGCTTTTTCTCCCAAGGTGTTGGGAAAAAAGAGTATTATTCCTCCACCCCACAAAAAATGGATGCTAAACTTGCTGAAAATGGAAAACAGGGGCTGACTTGGAAAAAGAAATTGCACTCTTTGCTGGAGCAGCTTTCCTGCTCCGTTGCTAGCCTTTCCAATGCAGCCATTCGTACATACGTCTCTCTCCGACCTCATGTACGCTGTGTCATCTGAGGCAGCCGTTGTCACCCGGTATTCTTCGGATGAATAATCTAGGTGGCAAAAAACAAGAGATATGAAGGGCTCTGGTATAACTGTCTTGCCCAAGGACCAAACACATCCTTTATTCCTCTCCACATCTCTACTCCCCACTTAATCTGGGCATGTTTAGATTGCAATGTTTTTCCATCTTGTGCTTTATATAGTTTTAGATGCTCATCTGACCTCTGTGCAAGTCTACCATACCTAGAGTCATATTATTCCACTGTTGAACAGTTTTTACAGTCAAGATGTTCTTCCTGTTGTTTAGCTGGAATCTCTTTTCTTGTAAACTTGAATCCATAGATCTGTGTTCGAGTTCTACAGTCAGCTATCCACACAAAATGGCAGCTGCTTTTGCCCCTTTTAAGGGAGCTCTCTCCAGTGCTGAAGCTACTATCTAAGGTGTTGAAACCATGCAGGGCTCAGAAGGAGCTATAGAAAACACTAAACCTATTTCAAGCCAAGGGTTCAGTTCCTTGAAAGTCTAGATGACCACCTGGAGAGGATCTGCCAGCCCACAGACACGGAAGCCAGCATCTCCCATCAGCCCCAGCCAATATAGTTGAGCTAAGAATCAGGAGAACGGCACTACAACTGTATTGAGAGGACAACAATGTCCCCACCTTTACTTCCCTTTTTACCACCATGGTCTCCCATTTCACCTTACCATCCTGTATTCTGTAAAGTCACATACTCTTAGATGAGTCAATACTACAACTTCAGATAGCTTGTTTTGAACAGAACAGCAATGTATGTATGGACTTTCATGTCACCTATCAGCTTATGGTGTCCCCATAAATTTCATTGGGTTTTCTTAGGCAATGAATCCTCAGAGATGGTTTTGTCAGTTCCTTCTTCTGAAATAATAACCTACAGTCCCAGGTATTCATTGGCGGTCTCCCACTCAGGTCATAACCAGGATTGACTCCTGCTTAGCTTCCAGAATCTGGTGCCTTCAGCAGTGGCTCTCATGTCAGCAAGGCAATGAATCTACATCAATTAATTCTGGCTTTAAAGAGTTCTCCAGGGTGCTGAATTCTGTTCTTAAATAGTTTCAGCACCTTGGAGAGCAAGATTAAAGCTAAAAAAAACCTGGAATGGACCCATTTGGCCTACTGACATGGGAATAAGAAAAGACAGTAGGATAAAACTTCACCAATGCAGCTCCTACAAGTATACAGAGAACTGGTCTGAAGATATGTACCATCAAACATTTCAATTCATCCACAAATCCAGATGAGGTGAAATAGGCCTACTCACATTCTGCCATGACCCCCGGCTCATGACCAGGTTAGACCCAGGCCTTGGCTCATGCCATCATCTCAGCATCATTGTTTCCTATCCCTGCAGGGACCGGCACACTTTCCGTCCAGCAGTGGCCGAAAGAGCTTCTCTCATCATTCCGTGCAACCTCTTGTGATGTGGTGTGATGTCACAGATCTTCCACCAGGCTCTTGGATGGCCATATTCAGAAGGAAGTAGGAAAATGGGGAAAAGGTTTCTTTCACTGTTTTCTTCAAAAGGAGGCAGGAGATGCTCTAGCTGAAGTTTTTGCACGGAGCAGAATATTCAGCTTCTGTGTCTTCTCCATTCAACTCTGTGATTCTAGGAACCTAGCATCCTTTGAATAGCATGAGAAGTCAACTCCCATCATCCCAAACTGGCTAGGAATTCTGAGAGATATGGTCCAAGGCAAAGGTAAAGATTTCCTTTTTTGCTCTAGCAAATTTAAGATCATGTGTCAAGCTTTCAGTATTTATTAAGGTGGCACTTTAAGGACTGTTTCAACCTGAGATATAGGTTTATAATTTTTATTAGGCAAAAGCTGCAAACTGCCCTGCATCCCAAAATAGGGAGAAAGGCAGGATACGAAGGGAAGGAGTGAAAATAGTGTGGAGCGTTTTCAAAACGGCATAGGCCAATGGATTATCCCAGCTCCTCTAAGGCTTTATACCTGGAAATCTAAACATGCATATCTTTTTTTAAAAAGAGGATGTTCCCTTTAAGATCAGACCCAAAAGTAGGACATAAAAGGCTAACAACAGGGGAAGAAAAATGGAGGAAATGACTGCTAAAGTGCTTGAGTTTTTCTTTCTAAAAAGCACACCCATGCCCCTGATTGTCATGAAACAACTGGAGGCTATCTCTAGAATGGACAGCAACATTTTGTACCTAAAGGTTGGACCTGGTTTTATTCCAAGACACCACCACATTAAAAACAAGCAAAGCAAAGGACTGTATGATTGCATAGTTCCTATTAAAGGGCATTTCTCGTCCTTCTTGGTGGACAGTAGGGGGAGCACAGGGCCTTTATGTTGTACCAGTAAGCTTTTTTTTGCAACAGCGCACCCTTACAAAAAGAAGGCATGTCCATCCAGACCTCCAGAGCCAATAGCAAGCAAAGACACAGAAACGATCGCAGGACTGGGCGATTGCCTACAGTGGTATGAAATCGGAATGTTTAGTGGTCAAATTGCCCACTCGCTTTCCTTCATCCTCTCTCCCATCACTGCTATTTAGTGAGGGCCCTTTGGATTCTAGAGCAGCACCCAAGACAGTAACAGAAGATAACTTCCGTTGCAAGAGCTCACCCTTCTTTACAATACAGTTGGCCCTCCATATTTGCAGGTTTGACTTTCACGGATTTGATTATTCGCAAGTTTCTCCAATCCATGTCCTCCCCCACCTCAAGCACTTCTTTTCTGGAGGAACCTTCCCTCTTAGTGGCTCTGATCAGGTCACACAGCCCTTTGAAAACCTCTAGTCCTCTTCCTCCTCCTCCAGCAGCTGTTGCCTAGCCAGCTAAGGATGGCTCACTGCCCTATTTCCCAGCACTACAAACCTTCTCCTGATGTCCTCAATGCACCCAAGGAAAGAGATGGGTGAGAGAGAGGAAGTATAGGGCCACTGTGCCGACCCACTCCCTTTCTCTCTCCATTCTCTGACTCGGTTTGGACTCTGGGTGCCCGCTGTCCCCACCATACCCTGGCCCCTTTCCCATGCACATTTTGATATTTGCCATTTTTTTACTTTCTGTATCCCTTACGCTAGCAAAGATGGAGAGCTGGCCACAATCCGTTTTCCCTCCACAATACATTCTTCAATTTCCTGCCTTTCCTTTTTGCAATGGGAAACCAACCTTCCCCATTTTCACACTTTACTGCTTGTGTGCCCTCCAACATTTTGTAGATGAAAACCAGGATAAACATCTCTGAGCAACATTAAGAGTGCAGCCAGGCAACAAGAGACCAAAAGCTATTATTGAGGAAGATCACACAAAGCCACAAACCCTGGAATTTTCGTATCAAGTTTAGGAAACCAAAAATTAAAATGCAAAAATTAAAAGAACCAAACGAGCCTATTGAAAAAAAGATTTGGCCCCTCTTCTCCTCTCCCTGCTAGGAAATAAACTGAACACAAGCTACTTTTATACTTTCAGCTCACTTTACAGCCATTAAAGTAAGCTGAGAGGAAAGAGAAACTGGCACCTTTTAAAAGCAGCCGAGAAAATGGGAAGACAAAGGATTAACCAGCACCATTCCTGCCAAACCAGGACAGTTGAAGGGCATGTTCTTGTCACATTACCGACCAAGATTCTCAAGGTTGTAGTCCTCAGCCTCAAGCTTCCCACCCTTGCAAAATCCCAAATGGTACATTTCTGACATCTAGAGAGGCCCATAAATCTTTGCAACAGTTGTGTTGATGCCAGAGAATCCACTCCCTCACATCATATTGCAAATACAAAAGGACTTCTGTGTTTTCAATGCAATGTGGTTTATTTAGGAATTAAAGAACAGGCGTGGAAAATAAAATCAGGAGCCAAGTTACAGGAGGGACCAGTTACACCCTTTTGAAAGACAAAGGCTATTGCATAGCTAAGAAACCATTGCCAGATTATAGGAAGCAACGGCTGCGTTCCAGACTTCGCCCCTCTGTCCACCCCATCTGAGTCTTGCGACAGTTTCCACTTTTGTTTTTTAAGACCCTAACCCAGACCATTAAGTTTAAACCAGCTGCCTTTTTGCAAAGTTTAGTTGCACAAGGATATTTAAGAAGCCAGATAATGCTGCTACAGAAATCCTGCATACGTCTCATGGAAATCACTCATTTACCAGTTGTGTGGGTTGCCAGGTGGAGACATTTCCTCGTCCATGCCTCTGAAGGAACTACGCATCTCAAAGCAATTCAAAAATGGGCAGAAAGAGGCTGAGGTCCAGTAGCCAAAACTGATTGCCAGTCGGGAACATCTCGAGACTTCCAAATCGGTGGGGCAATTAAATCTATTCGAAGTTTGGGCTGGCTTTGAAGGAACTCTCCAAGTTGCTGAACCTACAAGGTATAGGGATCCATACCGCGAATAACTCCTTTAAAGGCTTGATTAAAACACGAAGTGGATTCACTGCTCTGTGGACTTGGGCACCATTAGTAGCCATGGTTGCCAAATACACTTAGAAATGCTTAGCTAGAAAGGACTTGAGGCCTTAAAATTATATGTATGTTCTGAACTGGGTAGCAGGTCTTCCAGTAGAAAATAATACCCCACTTTGATATGGAAGCTTTAGTGTAATGTGTTAACTGGACTTAATGGAGTTCCACCAAGATGGCCACCAGAACTTGTATTCCAACTAGGACATAGCCTGGCTCAAGTAGGAGAACCTCAAGCCAACCAAAGTAACCGGAGACTCTCAGCCAACCACACTTTGAAAATGTTACCTGGAAAGCAAAGGACTTGCAACCTTTAAATTGTATTTAAGGGTTAACTGGAGTTAATGGAGTTCCACCAAGATGGCTGCTGGAACTTGTGTTCCAACTAGGCCACAGCCTGGCTTGAGCAGAAAAACCTCAAGCCAACTAAAGTAACCTGAGACTCTCTATCAGCCACCCATACCATTTAAACTATATTTAATGGGGAATAAGATTCCCAAGGGAGAAAAAAAAATAACATTTGCAAGCCTTATGTGTTAACTTGGATTAATGGAGTTGCACCAAGATGGCTGCCAGAACTCGCATTCCAGCTAGGCCGCAGCCTGGCTCGAGCAGGAGAGCCTCAAGCCAACCCAAGTAACCTGAGACTCTCCACCAGCCAACCAGACCTTGAAAATATTATCTGGAAAGGAACGGACTTTAAATTTTAAATTATGTTTAAGCATTAAATGGAGTAAATGGGGTCCCACTAAGATGGCTGCTTGAACTTGTGTTCCAACTAGGCCGCAGCCTGGCTTGAGTAGAAAAACCTCAGCCCAACTAAAGTAACCTGAGACTCTCCACCAGCCAACCACACCATTATCTGGAAAGCAAAGGACTCGCAACCTTTAAATTATATTTAATAGGCAATAAATTTCCCCAGAGAAACCTTGGAAGCCTCAATGTCTTTCTATGCTAACTTGAGTTAATGGAGTTCCACCAACATGGCTGCTGGTTCCAGCTAGGCCACAACCTGGCTTGAGTAGGAGAGCCTCAAGCCAACCCAAGTAATCTGAGACTCTCCACTGGCCAACCACACCTTGGAAATATTATCTGGAAAGCAACGGACTTTGGATTTTAAATTATGTTTAAGCATTAAATGGAGTTAATGGGGTCCCACTAAGACGGCTGCTGGTACTTGTGTTCCAGCTAGGCCGCAGCCTGGCTTGAGTAGAAAAACCTCAAACCAACTAAAGTAACCTGAGATGTTCCACCAGCCAACCACACCATTATCTGGAAAGCAAAGGACTTGCAACCTTTAAATTATATTTAACGGGCAAACCTTGGAAGCCTCAGTGTGTTTCTATGCTAACTTGAATTAATGGAGGTCCACCATGATGGCCGCCAGAACTTGAGTTCCAACTAGGCTGCAGCCTGGCTCAAGTAGGAGAGCCCCAAGCCAACCCAAGTAACCTGAGACTCTCCACCAGCCAACCACACTTTGAAAATGTTATCTGGAAAGTGAAGAACTTTAACGTTTTAAGTTATATTTAAGCATTACATGGAGTCAACGGAGTCCCACCAAGATGGCAGCCAGAATGTGTACCATTATGCAATCTGGCTCGAGTAGGAGATCCTAACATGGCACGCCCTACAAGCTTCTTTTGCTGTCACACCAGGATGTTCCCATTGAAAGTGGATTACTTTGGAGTCCAACCAAGTCTTTCCTTTTGCGTCAAGCCCCAGCTGAATGCTAGGAACCCGTTCTCCTCCACCCACCCCACCTCAAAAATGGAAGAACCACCCTCCTGGAGTCCTATTCCATCTCTATTTCCTCTGGTTTTCCGGATGGGGTGAAGGGCCCCACCAGCCACGAAAGGGGGGCATTCTGGACCACCTGCTCCATCAGCTCTTCCGTCAGCTCACGGGCCTTGGCCACTTTCTCCCTGCTCTGGGCCAGGACGGAACTGGACAGATCCTGGAGGGACTTGGCGGACAGGAAAGACGTCCGGAGCTCCTCCACATTCTGGCGGACCAGGGAGACTTTCTCCTGGAGGTTGGCAGGGAGGCCTTGGAGGTTGGAGACCAGAGTCGTGGTGGCCGACTGGAGCTGCTGGGCGAGGCCGTGAGAGACCTCTAAAGCTTGAGTCTCGATCTGCTGTAGGGAGACAAGGATGGTCAAGATTAAGAGGTGGTCATAGTCAAACACTCCGTGGGACTCTAGGGACCACAGTTCAATTCCCTGCCCACCCACTGGGTGTGTCACACACTCTCAGCCCCACAAAACCCCGTGATGGGTTCATCTTAGGGTTGCCACAAATTGGAAACGACTTGGAGTCACACAACAACAAAGGACCACCATGGTGCAGTGATCTGAGCATTAAACTACATCTCTGGAGGCCAGAGTTCAAATCCTGCTCATCCTTTGAAACCCCACTTGGGCACATCACACTGTCTCAACCTCAGAATGGCTGAACAAACCTTGCCAAGAAAATCCTGTGATAGAGTCACCAAAAGTCGGAAATGATTTGAAGGTTTTATTATGATTTTATGTTTTATATCACATATTTTATATGATTTATGTTTATATTTATATTTATACTTTGCTAATGCTACCAGATGTATGTATATCATGTATGTAGATGAATTTTCGAATTTGATCATCGACCGCAATAAAAATCATTGACTGATTGATTGATTTGAAGGCACACAATACACATATCTCTGGACTGCACATTCCTATATTTCCACAGACAACAGTAGGCTATTCTTTTCATACAGATCTCTCTTCCTTGGGAATGGATTTTTCTTCCAAAGTTGCAACCTACCTTTGGGTCTGGAATTTCCTTCTGAACGGTCTCGGGAACGTTTTGCTTCCACTGTAGCCACATCTGACGAAGTTTCTCCTGTCCACTTTGGAGTTTCTGGTCAACACCTTGTTTGACCTGCTCCATCTTAGAGGACAAGAGACAGAAAGGCATCAGCAAACCTTTCCTAAAAATGTAGGGACCGAACTCACAAGGCTGCAGTTAACAAGACAGAGCTTTTGCAAAGACACTCTTCCAGTTCTCACCGGGTGGGATTTTTGCTTTAGATCACAAGGTTGAATTTAGGGGAGCTTTGCAAGAGCTGAGCTGCCACATTGGCTGGGACTCCTAGTTCTCCTCTGGGAGATTGTTCCTTTAGATCGTGACGGAGGATTTAGGTGAGCTGTGCTAGCGTGGGCTGCTACTCTGCCCTAGAGCTCAGAAGCCCATCTCTAATTTATAGCCCAGATAGAACTTCAGTATGTCCTTCGGTACGTCCTTGATTTCCTAAGACAGAGGCGGTCCAACAAGATCTTGAAGGCCACAGTTATTTTCCCCAGCCACTGGTGACACAAGCTAGACACGATGGGAGCTGTAGTCCTACATATATATAGCCACCAAGTCCTCACAACCTGTTGTAAGCTAGCATTAAAAGTTAACACTGAGCTAGCATTAAAAGCTAATTCCAAGCTAATACCACGCTAGCATTTAAAGCTAAGACGAAACACATTCCTAAAACACTAAATCTATTGCCATAAACACAACCTAACTAATCACTAACTAACTAGGCACAAAAGAACTTTGACCTCCCACTCCAGAAACTGTAATGAAAAAAGAAAACCGATTCATGTATTATTCTACCATTACAGACTGAACTGAACTTGGCTTACTAGAATTGCTAGTAACTATGACCACATTGCAAGGTTCAAGAAATCCATAAATTTGGTAGTACTTCCTTACCAGCTCAATGGTTTGGTGGAGCTTGGCCAGGGTGTCTTGGGTACCTTGCTTGGCATCTCTCAGCTTGGCCAGGGAGTGTTGGTAAGCTCGGTGACGGAGCTTGGTCGAGAGGGACCCCAGGCGGACAAAGTAACTCTGTTGCTCTTTCTGCTGTTCCACCGTGGCCATGTCGAAACCTTCCATGGATGTGGCCAGTTTTGCTGGAAGGTTACCCAGAGATATCGTTATGGTTCTGGAAACCACAGTTCAGGAAGGACATTGAGAAACTGGAATGTGCCCAGAGGAGGGCAACCAAAATGGCAGAAGGCCTGGAAACTATGAACCCCTATGAAGAATGGCTTAGGGAGCTGGGGATGTTTAGCCTGGAGAAGAGAAGGTTAAGAGGCAACATGACAGCTAGGTTTAAATATTTGAAGGGATGTCATATGGAGGATGGAGCAAGCTTGTTTTCTGCTGCTCCAGAGACTAGGACATGGAGCAATGGCTTCAAACTTCAGGAAAAGAGATTCCACCTAAACATCAGGAAGGATTTCCTGATGGTAATAGCTGTTCAACAGTGGAATGTGCTACCTGAGAGTGTACTGGAGTCTCCCTCTCTGGAGATTTTTAAATAGAGGGTGGATGCCCCTCTGTTGGGACTGCTTTGCTGGTGTCTTCCTCCATGGCAGAATGGGATTGGACTGGATGACCTTCAGAATCTCTTCCATCTATGGGTGGGTATGGATTGTTCCTCCTGCCATCCCAGAATTCATTTTCACAGTAAGTCCAATCTCTCATCTTGGGATGGCACGGAGGAGCAATCCACCTCGACTGAGAAAATGACACTAAGACAAGAAGAGAATTGATTCAGCTTGAAAGAAGACAAAGCTTCAGCATTAGTCACAAGACGTCGGTAGCTGCCTTGATGTTTGATCAGAACAGCTTTCATCCGTGGGAACGGAGGCAGTTCAACAAGTTTTTGGCAGGTAACAATATGCGCATGTGAAATGAAACCACGAGATCAGATAAAGCCTCATATATAAGTCAAGATCACCGTTTTGAACCTTCCAGAGACCATTTAAGGTATCTTCCAAAATGAATCCAGGGTAACTTTTAATTTCAGCAGCTTCCATTTTAACTATGACTGCCATTTTGGAGTCTAAACCTTAGTTTAGACCTATGCCTTTCTTAAAAAGCTGGAAATAAATGGATAATCTTCCCTTGAGGTTAAAGGGTTAAAGACAAAATGAATTCTCTTCTGAATAAAAATGTCTGATTATTTAAAGAAAAATGAGGGTGAATTGACGACAACAGGTTTTTGAACTTGTACAGGCTTTGTGAATTGAGGTCTAACTGTATAGGGATAACCACAGCCATTTTTGATGGGCTCCACACTGACCATGGGGAAATCTTTTGGAGGAATACAACTTGGACAGGTAAGTTCTTTGTGGCTGAGAGGTCACCATCACCAGAAATTGTAACCTCAGATCTAACGATCAAACTATTTCCTGTTGAAAAAAGGTGATCCACTCACCCAACTCCTCATCCGTGATCGGAAGATAGCGGTCAACCAATTCTTCGGATTTTCCGAGCACGGCATCCACACTGCTGGCGACCATCTGGACGACCGGGGAGTTCATGACGGTGTTGACACTGCTGGAGACTGCCGAGCGGGTCATCTCCACGCCTCCAGAGACTGCCGAGCGGGTCAGCTCCACGCCTCCAGAGACTGCCGAGCGGGTCAGCTCCACGCCTCCAGAGACTGCCGAGCGGGTCATCTCCACGCCTCCAGAGACCACCTCTTTGGTTTTATCCACCATCCCAGTTACCGTGCTGCTGAGGGCATCTTTGCCTTCTGAGACAGCTGAACGGGTCATCTCCATGCCTCCAGACACTGCTGAGCGGGTCATCTCCACACCTCCAGAGACCACCTCTTTGGTTTTATCAACCACGCCGGTCACCGTGCTGGTGAGGGCATCTTTGCCTTCTGAGACAGCTGAACGGGTCATCTCCACACCTCCAGAGACAGCCGACCGGGTCATTTCCATGCCTCCCGAGACCACCTCCTTGGTTTTATCCACCATCCCAGTTACCGTGCTGCTGAGGGCATCTTTGGCTCCGGTCACAGTGCTGGCGAGAGCATCCTTTGCTCCGGTCACAGTGGACGTCACCAGCTCCTTCGTGCCAGCAATGATCTAGAAAACAGTTTTGTACACGGCCTGTTAAACACCTTGGGGATGAAATCAGAGGCAGCGTCAGGATGCTGGTGAATGGAAAGTCAGCCTGAGAAAGGTGCTGTTTTAATTAGCTGGAAATAAGGCATACAAATTTCTAATGTTCCTGCTTAGGAGACCCTGTAAATCCGATAGGGCTTTTAGTCTCGGCAATGACCAGAATGTGCTCGTGTTCCTCAAACATTCCCAAATAAAGCTTTTTGCAAACTCCTAAGCAGAATCTCTGGGAATGGAGTCATCCTGTACATCACCGGCACCATTTTACAGCAGAATGGCTGATTGCTTTAAAATTGGGTGGTCAGCCATGGGGGAGGCTGGGGCCAGTTCCCCACAAGCTGCACCACTGTTTTCCTCTGCAGTCCCTCTCAAAATGGCCACGGGAAGTGACACTGCCTCGCTTCCTGTGCCCATTTTGAGGGGGAAAATGGAGGTACTTGGGGATAGTTTGGGGTTCTACCAGCCCTATAAGGGACTAACTTTCTGCAACTCAAATAAGGTGCATCCCTTATAATAAGGGACACTTGCTAGTCCTATGAAGAAAAGTTTCCTGGAGGTCAAGTAAGGGACGTCCCTTACACTAAAGTACACCTGGCAACCTTACCTGGACACCAAGATTTTGCATTCGATGCATACACACCACTTAACTGCCTTTAGCTCCCTAAGTGAAGGTCTGCGCTTACCTTATCGGTCGGCTGTTGAAGAATTGGCAATTTCTCCTCCAGCTTGTCCAGCCCCTTGCACGCGTACTCGTTGGCTGTCGAAACTATGCAAAGAAAGAGAAAAGAAGTTATTCTAGCAAGTAGCCAAGCCCTCAGCAAGTTCCTGGGTCTGCATTACACCTTATTCCACTATCAAATTGTTCTTACCACCAGGAAGTTCTTCCTAATGTTTAGGTGGAATTTCTTTTCCTGAAGCCATTGCTCCGTGTCCTAGTCCCTGGAGCAGCAAAAAACATGCTTGCTCCATCCTCCATAGGACATCCCTTCATATACTTAAACATGGGTATCATGCCACCCCTTAGTCTTAGAAAAAGAAGGAGACTCTAAAACAGGTGGATTAACTGCAGTCAAGAAAGCTATGTTGGTTTCCAAGCAAAACATGGCTTTTTATTCAAGTCTTTCAGGACTAAATTTGCTACATTTACATGGTTTTAAACTGCTGCTGTTTTTAAAATTAAAAATGTTTTATATTCTTGCTGTTGTTGTTTGGGTGCCTTCAAGTTGTTTCCAACCAATGGCAACCTTAAGGTGAACCTATCATGGGTTTTCTGGGGGCTGAGAGTGTGTGACACACACTCGGTGGGTTTCTATGGCGAGTGAGGAATTGAACCACCACTATATCACACTGGCTCTTGTTTTAGATTGTATGCTATTGTATGCTATTCTAAATATACCCTCCCCTCCTCGTTCACTCACTTTGTGGCTCCAATTTGCTCAGGATGGGCTGAGCCCCACTTGCTGCAGCCGACGCAATCGTCTTCACCCCCTTCTCTGCCACGTCACAGACCGATTTCACGTAGGGGTGGCTCTCCTTGGTGGAGACGTAAGCCGCCGAGACCATTTCGTAGGCCGAGCTGACCAGCGGCAGGCTTGCTACCCTGTCAGCAACATTCTGCGGGGAAGAGGAACACAGGAGCACTCATGAGGACGAGCAACTTGACAGCGTTCGTGAAAGCCAATGCTTTTAACAGGGGGCTTGTCACCCCCAATTGTTTGTCTGCTAATGCCCCAAAAGGAACTAGATAACATTCTCAAATGTGGAGCTACATCCCTGAGCACCAAATTTATCCATCCCATTTTGTGAAAAATCTAATGATCTAATAATCCATGGTTATTACAGAATCATAGAGCTGGAAGAGACCCCAAGGGCCATCCAGTCCAACCCCCTTCCGCCCTACAGGAAGACACCATCAAAGCATTCCCCATAGGTGGCCATCCAGTCTCTGTTTAAAAACCTCCAAAGGAGGAGATTCCACCACAGTCCCAGGCAGCATATTCCACTGTTGAACAGCTCTTATCATCAGGAAGTTCTTCCTAATGTTTAGATGGAACCTCTTTCCCTGAAATTGGAAGCTCCATTGCTCCATCTCCCAGTCTCTGGAGCAGCAGAAAACGCACTTGCCCCATCTTCCATAAGACATACTTTCCAATATTTAAATATAGCTATGATGTCAGCAATAAACTTTTTCTTCTCCCAGCTCCCTAAGCCATCCCTCATAGGGATTCATAGTTTCCAGGCCTTCTACTATTCTGGTTGCCCTCCTCCGGATGTGTTCCAGCTTGTCAATCTCCTTCCTGAACTGTGATGCTCAGAACTGGACACAGTATTCCAGGTGGGGTCTGACCGAAGCAGAACAGAGTGGTACTTTTACTTCCCTTCGCATTTCAATTAAAGAAACAACAGCAGCAAACCACAAGCATTCAGTTTTTCCAGTCACCGACACACACATGCACATATTCTGATTTTGGGGGTTTTGCAACCACCTGCAATACCCTGAAGCAGGAATGCCGGCAACGATCTCCAGCTCTGGAAAACAGAACTAGAAAGTTTCATCATTTTGGCTGCTGAGACTCATCCCCAAAGGGCTTTGTCTGGCCAGCGCTGTTAGCTCGGCTTGCTAAGAAGAGCACGGTTGGACTTATTCAGAGGTTAACGTGCCCAAGGTCAGACAGCAGCACATATTCTGCCAGTCAGCCGTAAATTCACTTAACCCGGAGACCCAGATGACAAAACTCTTCTGTCTTGGGGTAGTGCCCTCTCCCAGAAGGACATCATTCTCTCTCGGTCCCCACGGGAGGCATGGAATTCCTGCCTCCCCCAATAGATTTCAACTCTGGTTGTACTAGACTTGTCTCACATGCATCCATTCTTGTCCCACCACCAAGTTCTTTTCAGATTACAAAGAAACTAGGTAAATCCTAAGATATATCATTAAATGTCCTGGCCAATGCAATTCCAGGCTGCATCAATGACGATATAGTATCTAGATCGAGGGGTGTAACAGTACCACTCCGCTCTGCTTTGGTCCGACCCCACCTGTGTTCAGTTCTGGGCCCCACAGTTCAGGAAGGGTATTGACAAGCTGGAACATGTCCAGAGGAGGGCAACCAAAATGGTAGGCGGCCTGGAAACCATGAAGCTCGGTGAGGAGAGGCGTAGGGAGCTGAGTGCGTTTAGCCTGGAGAAGAGAGAATTAAGAGGCGACATGATAGCTACATTTAAATATTTGAAGGGATGTCATATAGAGGACGGAGCAAGCCTGTTTTCTGCTGCTCCAGAGACTAGGACATGGAGCAACGGCTTGCAATGTCAGGGAAAGAGATTCTCTCTAAACATTAGGAAGAACTTCCTGATGATTAGAGCAGTTGGACAGTGGAATATGCTGCTGCCTGGGAGTGCGGTGGAGTCTCCTTCTTTGGAGGTTTTTAAAGACAGTTTAGATCGCCATCTGTCAGGAAGGCTTTGATTTTATCTTCCTGCATGGCAGAATGGGGTTGGACTGGATGGCCCCTGGGGTCACTTCCAGCTCTTAAGATTCCAACATCATTCTACAGCCTGGGAACTTTGACGCTGAAACTTAAGACAAGGCGAAAGAACCAAGTTCCAAAGTACATTAGGTGAAAAGGCAGAGAGGATGAAACATCGGAGGGTTAAAGTCCTGAGGTTTTTCTTTGATTAGCAGAAAGGATGAGTTCACCTAACACTCCCCGTAAACATAGAATCATAGAGCTAGAAGAGACCCCAAAGGTCATCCAGTCCAACCCCATATCTGCCATGCAGAAAGACAAAGGCCATTTCCGCACGAGAGTGTTACACAGATATGATTCCACTTTCAACATCCTATGGAAGCCTGGGGTTTGCAGTTTAGGGAGCAGCCTTGAGGAGAGGAGAAATCGGAGACCTTCGAGGCCCCTCCCGAAACTGCAAACTCCGGGATTCCATAGGATGTTGAAAGTGGAATAATAGCACTGTAACACTCTTGTGCAGAAATGGCCAAAACCAAAGCATTGCCAACAGATGGTTATCCAGCCCCTCTTTAAAAACCTCCAAAGAAGGAGCAGCAGATATCAAACTGCTTTTACCATCAGGAAGTTCTTCCAGGGATCCCAGGTTAAGAGCGAATGCTCGAGGTCCCATCCATTTGTCTTTTCTTTTTCCTTTTTTGGCAGCCCATGGTTAAAAAAAGACCAGCAAAAAGCAGCCCACTTACCTTCTGCTCTCGCTCCTCCGCGGGTGGGACGGCTGCAGTGCTGCCATCCGGGGAAGCCATCTCTTGTAGCTGAAAAAAAGAAGAGAAGGCAAGTCCTACCAAGTCCTATCAAGATAGATAAACCAAGAGCAAACTCCAGGCTGAGACAGAAAAGTTCCTGATCAGAGGTCAAAGAGATATTTGGGGGCATGTGATGGGGCCTTATCGGCAGCTCAGCTTTTCAGAAAAGTTACAGGGTCCAGGAATTTACCCACTTCAATCCCCTTTGACCTACAAAGATTATTACCTATACAGAGGATTACGAGTTTACCTATATAAAGGATTCCTATATAGAGGACTATTAGTTTTAATACGTCTTTTAGTTATTGCTGTCAGCTTAATTAATGTTTTAACCTTTGTACGCCCCAGTTTTTTAACTATCCGTTCTTTTTAAAGTTGGAAGCCCCTTTGAGTCCTGTCGAGGAAACAAGCAGGATATAAATAAAGACATAAAGAAAACAGTTCTTGAAGATTATTATTACTCTTTCTTGATTGAAGAATGTGAAGGACTATTCTTTCCCAGGACAATGTCAACTAATTAATTTTTTTTCAAACCAACATCGTAAGGGATGGTTATAGAAAGAAGATAGAAAGTGATGACTGTATCTGATTATAACTGATTTTATTACTTATAACTTAAGGATTTATGTTCCTTTAAACTAATATATAGAACTATTTGATAAGTGACTTCAATTCTTCTTCATGATTATTATAGACTATTAATTAATTAATCATCACCAATCTGTGATGATACCAGCGTGTAGCAACAAGTATAATTTTTTAAAATTCTTTTTATTATTGAAAAAGGAAAAGAGAACAACCATAAAAAAGGAAAAAAGACAAATACATTAAAAATATTATAAAATGACTAATAGTTAGGTGCAATTATTTGATTAGAATGAGCAGTTCGCGACAAGGGCGGGAACCAATCTTCTAGTGATCTGTAGTTTCCCTTATTATAGTTCCGTTAGATGCTTGTAGTTGTCTTACGTATTTTTTGTTTTTTATTTGCATTGTATTGTTATGTATGTGTACTACTGTTATGTAGTGTTGTTTGGGTTTTCTGCCTTTGTTTAATAAAAATGTCTTTTTAAAAAATCCCCTTTGGCCTACAACACCCATCACCCCCTATTTTGGCCACGTGAGGAATGACACTCACAAGCCCAGGCAATAGAAATAGTTGTTTCTCCACGCCTTCAAGCCGATTCCAATTTGTGGTGACTCACTCTCACAGGACTTTCTCGGCAAGATTTGTTCTGAGAAGGCCTGCTGCTGCTTTCCTCCGAGGCTGAGAGAGTGTGACTTGCCCAAGGTCACCCGGTGGGTTTCCATGGCTGAGAAGAGATGCGACCCTGGTCTGCCAGGATCCCAAACCAACACTCTCATCACTAATGAAGGGCTACCACTGTGAAGACCAGGCTTCGATTCCCCACTTCTGGGGCTGAGAGTGTGTGACCCACCCAAGGTTTCCATGGCTGAGCAGGGCTGTAGTCCAACACTCAACCTCTTACTGGGCAGGGAGCTTAATTCTTTAGATGCCCCTAAGTCCCAGGATATGGGGTCAGCTCAACCGGTTGGATGGCTACCTATCAGGGATGCTTAACCTGTGAACTCTCACAGTTGGAGGGTAATTAAGACTAGATTTGGGGTCCCTGCTAATCTTATGATCTCTCCTCCAACATTAAAAAAAAATTAGTTGCTTAGCAAGGCAAACTCCTTTGTCGCTCACAAGTCCAACTGCTTTTATTGCCACATTATCTGGGATAAGGAGCTGCTCCCTTCACCCAGAGACAGATTTTGTAAGAATTCTGAATCACCCCAGGAATGAGTCAACAGGAGACCTTTCTTTTGCTGGAACAACCCTTCCCCCGTGTTTTTTTAATCAAGAAGCACACGGGGGCAATTATTTTTAAGATGCACTGGCCAGCTCCGTAACTGTCAGATTCTGCTACAGCAAGTTTCAAGGCAAGAGTACCTCTGAGCATACAACAGAACGCCTCCCAGGGTCCTTTCCTTATAGCCCTATGTTATGTATCATGGCAACTCTCTATGGAATATTGAGACTTTCAGTTTACTCCAAATTTTCTGCCAGGGATCTCGCCAAACTACAATTCTTAGCATTCTATAGGAGGTTTCCATGGCAGTTAAAGTGGAATAATAGTGCTATAAGTGTGCAGTGTGAAAGGACTCAAAGAAAGAGGAGCAATGACCTACATAGGAGAGACCCTGTAATAAATTAATATGAGTGCCAATATAAGATATTGATTTTCCAATGATAGGAATTTAGGTCTCATTTGCTGTCTAGAGAACAAGGACTAAATGTGGGAATTTTTAAAATCCAGTAGCCTGTTCCTAAAATAATAAGAAGTCCTGTGGATGGACAGATTTATTTTAGCACAGGCCACATAACACATAAAGTTATGCCAAATGAATCTGATCGACTTAAAGGTGTCACAGGGCTCTTCATATTATCGGCAACACAAATGGATTCGGTGGCCCCTATTGTGTGCCTTTAAGTCATTTCCGACTTACGGTGAGCCCATCATGGGGTTTTCTTGGCCAAATTTGTCCAGAAAGGGAGTTTGCTCTTCCTCAGAGGCTGAGAGAGTGTGATCATGCCCAGGATTCCCCTAAAGGGTCTCCGTGGCCACGACATGGTCTTTCTGAATCCAACACTCAAACCACGCTGGTTCCGAAAAGCATTCATAATATATATTTTTTTAATGCAAGTTTTCCCCTTGACCAGCAGGAATTTATCCAGTCGGTGGATCCAAATAGAAAAGGAGGCAGCGATGATGGCAACTGTCAGATAGACTGCCTTTAGCCAAGGAGGCTCGGTTTAGTTCCTAGAGTTGATAAAGGCTTTAGTACTGGTTAATTCCTACTCGTTTGAGAGAGAAGAGATGGACCCTTTATAAGAATGGCATTGCTGCTAAACTTTCTTGCAGGTACAACCTTACAATTCAGATACATTGTGCAATTCTTTTGGCTTTTACCCTTAGCATGTTTTAATAAGACCCCCAAAGGTTTTGTGTTTTGAAAGAAAAAGACTTCACAAATCCAAATCTAAATATGCCATCATCTTTGCCCAAACCCTTTTGTGTAGGAGAAATACAACCTTACCACTAAGGTCAGTTGTGGGGCTTCTTTTGGCTTCTACCTTTGACACATTTTAATTGTTATAAAACACTTTAAGATTTGGAGGTTTTTTTTTAAAGAAAAAAGGCTTAATAAATGACACTTTCCCCAAAATCTAAGCACACCAGCATCCTTTCCAGTACCCCTTTCATGCAGGAGAAATACAACCTTACAATTGAGATAAGTTGTGTAGCTTCATTTGGCTTCTACCCTTGGTATGTTTTAATTGTTATAAGACCCCCTAAGGTTTTGGTTTTTGGAAAGAGAAAGACTTAATAAACCACATTTTCTCCCTCAAACCTAAACAGGCCACCCTTCTTGCTACAAAGAAAGCAGGAGAAATACAAACCTACAATGCAAAAAAGTGGCATGGAAGCTCTTTTGGCATATTTCAATTGTTATAAGACACCCTAAGAGTTTACTTTCCTAAAGAAAGAGGCTTAATAAACCACATTTCCCCCCAAATCTAAACATGCCACCCAACAGCAACTAAACATGGGCAAAACTAAACAAAGTTGTGACTTTGGAAACCATGTAATCCTTCTCCAAAAATGTTTGGTTCCCAAAGAAATACATTTTAAAAGGACATTTAAACAAAGGCTTCATACTCACTTTTGATACCACTCCGTTCCACAACTCCGCACCCTCCTCTTTCTCTTCCAAGCTCCTTATATACCCCGGCGTGACTCCGGTTTCTGAATTAATACAATCAGGCGCAATTACGCGCCAGGAGGACTCCGGAATGTGGGTGGAGAGAGGACAGAGGATTAAAAAAGTTACGGGGGAGGTAACTTTTGCTGTGTGTGCACAAGTCTACAGGCGATTTAAAGGCACACCCACATCTAAGTACAGGGCATCACATGATTTTTTAGAAAACTGAAATCAGCCAGTTGCTGAAGATTGCGCAAAAGACCCCACCTCTCAGCTGCAGCAGAAAAGTTTCTTTCCTTTCCTTGGGGCATGAAACTGGTAGGCAGGCGAGCCGCCTGTTTGTGATGGAGGACAGCCAGAATTACCCTAAAACCAGGCAGCAAATGCAACACAGCCCCATAACTTTGGGCTCCCCAATTTCAGGCAGAAATTCAACAGGGCGAGATTACGCATAGGATCTTTCTCGCTTCTATTTTCTCCTAATGGACTCCCAGTACCAAAAGTCACCCCTTGAATTTTTTCCCCCTCTCATCAAAGGGTCAGGGCTTGGAAAAATTACTTTTTGGGACCTCGATACCCAGCATCCCCAATCAAGAAGGCTGTTGGGAGTTGTAGTCCGCCAGCTTTTCCAAGCTTTGGGTTATTCCTCAGGGTCTCCATCCAACTGAATGGCTGGATTATGTTGTTTTAAAAATGACGAAGCTTGAAGATAAAATAAGTTACTAATGATTAAAATTGTTAAGTAATTACTGAGTTTTGAAATATGTCTTGCAATACCTAAGTCGCAATGATTATCGCGAAGGTACTTAGAATTGTTACTTATGAACTCATATTGCAAGTTTAGATTTAATATGAAGATAAAGATATGATAGATATGATAGGTAGATAAAATATGATAGATTTAATATGAAGGTAAAAAAAGGTAACAAGTATTTACTTTAAATTTAGCCTATGGTGTAATGCGTAGTTGGTACTATGAATTAGTTAGTTAGTTGTCACTGTTAGCTGTTAGTTATTACTGTTGAATTACTAATCAGTACAAGACAAAATTACATAGAACTAAAAACTGCAAAATTTAGTTATTATTTTTAGTTATATGTTGTTTTGCCTCGTAGTTCAGTTTGGTATGTGTAGTTTTGCATTTTTTGTGCTTTCTTTTTTTAATAGTGCATTGCTGTGTAGTTGATCTTATAGCTTGTTTCCTTCTGTATTATTTTGTGCAGTGTTATTGTGGTATTGCTATTTTGTTGTGGGTTTTTTTTTGTCTCTCCTTTTATTATTCAATAAAAAATATTTTGTCAGAAAGTCTTGCTTCAGTGCTTACACCTGAGTAAGACACCCCTAGGATTCTAGGGCCCTTTCCGCACGAGACTATTATGTTGCTATGATTCCGCTTTCAACCTCCGGTGGAATTCTGGAATTTGGAGTTTCGCAAGGCCAAAGAGCTCTCTGGCTGAGAATTTGAAATGTCCTTCCTTAAACTGCAAACCCCAGGATGCCATAGGAGGTTGAAAGTGGAATAATAGCATTATAACAGTCCAGTGTGGAAATGGCCTATCTCTGCGAATGAACTTTCCACGTCTATGCGTGCCTGCCAGAATATTTCTTTGCGCGCTGCTGACATGTGGTTGCGACTATGTCATGCGCCGGGAAGCCTTCGAAGGACTTGGAGGGTAAACAGCATGCCGTGGCGTGATGTCCAAAGCACGGATCCATTTTGCAAGGGCTGCTTTGCCCTGGCGAATGACCGTTAGTAAACTCCCGGGCAACCTCCAGTCCAGACGGATTAGCTTGGCTGGGATCTTTCCCGCCAGGCTTCATTTTTCCAAGGTGAGGCAATTGTTCAGCTCGAGGCCAAGCAAACAGAAAAGGGAAAGGGTGGGGAAAAAAAAACCCCAAAGCTGTGTTAGTACATTGCTCAAGTTTTGGGCTGCGTGGTTTTTTAGGGGAAACACCCTCCTGGCAGCCCTCTGTGAATCTGCTCTATGGGGAAAACAAGGCGCGCGCTCCCCGTGCATCGTTTCCAAGCTTGATCCAGAAGTATCAAAAACTCTGGCCGAAGTGGATCAACTTACAACTTTAATTAAAAAGGAAACTCAACAGAGGCCATTTCTGCACTAGACTGTTATAGCGCTGTTATTCCACTTGCAACATCCTATGGAATCCTGAGGTTTGCAGTTTCTGGCCCCTCCCGAAACTGTAAACCCCAGGATTCCATAGGATGTTGCAAGTGGAATAATAGTGCTATAACATTCTAGTGCGGAAATGGCCAGAATCTTATTTAAAAGTCTGGAAAGTCTTTTGCCGGCCACGTAAGGAGCCGAAATGGGGACAGCGCAACCGTCGGGTTGGGTTTGCAAAAACAGAATCAGTATTCATTTTTTTTTAGTATAAGGAAGATAGATGTAAAGACGGATTTTGTCAGAGAGGAGGGGAGGGGGTTTAAAATAGAACTTGCAGCTGGCAAAAACTTGGAAGAAACCTTTCTCGTTGCTGTTGCTTTTTGCTGCTTTTTGTTCTCATCTTTACGCTATAGTGCTATTCCTCCTGTGGAATTCTGGGATTTGTAGTTTCCTGCGTCTCGTGACCTCTCTGGCTGAGAATTCTAAATGCCCCTCCCTAAACTGCATAGAAGGTTGAAAGTGCAATGGTAGCACTATAAGAGGACAGTACGGAAAGACCCTAGGTCTCCCAAATCCCAGCCCAAGGTCCTAACCACTACCCCACACTTCCATGGCTTTGTCTAATCCCCCCTCAACACCACCCGAAGTTCCTAATCATCCCCAACACCTTGTATTTTTTTACATTTTGACCTTGTGCTCTGCAACCCTAAGAATAAAGTTCTAGGGCTCATCGGCGTTCCCAACGCATTATCTTGTGGCAGGGAGTTCCACAGGTTCAACTGTAGGGTGCAAATTGAGCAAACTGGGCCAACCCTTTGTTGGTCTCCATAATTTCTCCCTATGCATGGGGGCAGGTGAAAATATATTTTGATCAAGTCAGGAGGATATAATTCACAAATAAACTGCACAGATAGGAAGACTTTAGATTCTCACTCCATTATAAATAGTAAACTTTCCCCCATGCTGCATTTCCACCTTGCACAGACTCATTGCCCTGCCTGTATCTCTTTCCCCCATTTTATTTTGAATTTTTCCTCCGCGCATGCGCGATTCTGCGGTTTCGTTTTTTTCCTCTCCATAACACGCATGCGCCAGACGCCCTCCCAACACAGAGCGGAGAAAAGAAAGTAAGCGCAGGCGCACAAAGAGCCCTCTTCGGCCTGGTTTGTTAGCGAGCTCGGCATCCCTAGCAGCGGAGCTCCACCTAGCGGCCGCCACGACTCATTGCACCACTGCCTTGTTTTTAATCCAATTTCTGCTTAAATAGTGTTAAGAAATTTGTGATTGTGGGTTGTCAGGCTTGGATTTAGCCTCCCCTTATGAATTGCAAACCTGCAGGACAGCCTATCATTAGCAGGGCTGCTCAGATCTTGCAAATTCAAGGCCGCTTAGGTGTTCTTGACTGAGTTTACCTGCCTTTGTGTGTTTTGTAAATGCCGCTTCCGACCACACTACAAGGTCAGAAGCAACATTGACAAGACTTGGTTATCTTCCCTTGGATACACCAAGAGAGAGGGGGACCTTTCCATCTCTGTAATTGGAAAAATTCCTGCAGGAAATTGCATCCGCTCATAGATGCATTGATTTAAGAGAAATGTATTGCCTGCAGGTCGTTTCCTGCTTACGGCAAACCCTATCATGGGGTGTTCTGAGGCTGAGAGAGTGTCACATGCCCAAATAGGTTTCCATGACTGAGCAGGGAAAATATTATAAGATCTTGTTTCTGCACATTTGTATGCATGAACTCATGGCTTATTGGAGTTAGCATTGCTAACTCCTGACGAGACAGTGACTTCTTAATTAACTGCAGGGAAAACATTTCCAAAAAGGATTTCTTATACTTGTCTTTCAAACAGATCTGACCCACCGTAATTCTCATGCCCCGGAATAGTTTCCGTATTTTTAAATAAGTTTTAGCATCTATTTGATTCCAGCACTATACAGTATTATTGGGATAATAAGTTGTCAGTGGTGGGTTGAGCGCTGATCATTTTGTATTAATTTTGTATCAATCACTGGAATAATATTAATTGTGCATTAATTGTTGGAATGATATTTTTGCACGTATATCAGTGTTAAACTGTAATTAGCCAATTACTTAATAAAAGATGGAAACAAAATTGATATTTTAGGAAACGGCAACACAAAACAAAGACATAGCGCAGAATCATTTTTTTTTTTAATACTGAAAAAAATAAGATTCTACAGAGGTCATTCAACCATCTACGGAGGTCTCAGGATGTAGTGCGGAAAAAGTAAGACACCGGTCTTTCTACAGAGGTACAAAATATTAGTGGCACTTAAAAGGCAAGTGAACGCAGCTCGCCGCTAGCCAAATACTGATTTCGTTACACTCAGCAATCCCCATGCAAGATTCATACCAGACTCCATGGGCACAGTTCATTTTTTTCCCTATATTATATGGGAAGGAAACAAAATAACAGTCGGAAATCTATCCTTATGGATTGCATGCTAGTCTCAAAGGAAGGGAAGGATTGTACACTTCAAAAAACTATTAATGGGGGGGATGATGCTGGGACGCATTGAAAAGCAAGCTGGGAGGGAAGAAAAGGTGATATTCTAGTACTATTTAAGGCTAGACGTTTCCAGGCCAAAATGGGATAACTCTGGGGCCAAATAAGGTTCGTAGGCTGGAGTTCTCTAGCCCTTAAATTTTAGCCTACACATGCAACTACTGTTTGGGGTCTTCAAGCCATTGATGGCTTATGACAACCCTAAGGCAAAGCTATCACAGGGCTTTCTTGGCAAGATTTGTTCAAAGAGGGTTTGCCTTCCTCTGAGGCTGAGAGTGTGTGACCACCCTGTGGGTCTCCGTGGTCGAGCAGGGAACTGAACCCTGGTCTCCACACTAGACCACACTGGCGTGGCATAGGAAGACCGTGGCTGTACAAAACCGTGGGAATGGTGTACGTGCCCCTCAATGGGATCGCAGAAAGAAAAGAAGTGATGTAGATCCATTTTAGGAATGCCAAAATCGGCTTCCGCACGCCCCACTCGTAAATCAGAGGAACCACTAACTACTTTTACAGACATGCACTGCTAGCTTCCAGTTCGAGGCACATTCCCAGTCGAGTTTTTTTTTTTAAAAGACAGATACTGTTACACCTGCCCTCAGACTCCTGGGAGCTGTAGTCCCAAAACAGCACCAAAAGACCAGCAGTGGTTAGTTGCTTCCATGCCAGTGGGATCAATGGATCCACCCCAGGTTTTAGCTCATGTTAAAAGAAATGTCTACAGCCCTGAACTTAGTGAGGAATTAAAGGAGTTATCCAAGGTGCTGAAACAAGTTAGGAAAAGGATTAAGCACCTTGGAGAGCTCCTGGAAAGGCTGGATTTGTTGTCTCATTGACTTGAGAGCCACCAGTCAAAGTTGTTCAAACCTTCAGTCCTTTCCATGAAATATGGCACTTCCCGGAGCTTGTGAGAACCTCTAAGGCTCTGTTTTCTGATCAGAGGATTCCTCTTGCGCAGCGTCAGTCTTTTCCTTGGGTTTCTCCTGGCTCTGGAGGCCATCTCCTGCCTTCTCAGTGTCACTGCTCAGGACTTCTGGAAGCTCCACCAAGTTTGGGGCGAAAGGCCCCACCACCCAGGGCAGGGGGACGTTCTGCACCACGTAGTCGACCATCTCGTCTATCGACCCGCGGGCCTTGGCTATCCGCTCGCGACTCTGGACCAAGAGGGCGGCAGGCACCTCTTGGAAGGAGTGGACCCCTGAGAAGGACGAGTGGAGATCCTCCACCGTGCTGCGGACGAGCTGGACTTTGTCTTGGACGCTGGACGGAAGGCCTTGGACCCTGGACGCGAGGGTTGAGCAGGACAGCTGAAGCTGCTGGGTCAAGCCACGGAACATGGTGAGAGTCCGGGACTCGACCTGCAAGACACGAGGGCAAGGAAGTGGGTTTAAGACTTCTGGGCTGGGTTTCAGCCTTCTACGATCTGCTGCTACTTCCATCTCCTTAAGTCAAGGTGCGGGGGAGGCATTACAAGTGGCCCCAGACCACTTTTTGTGGTCTATGCTTAAGCCCTCCTACACATCCCACAACCCTCGAGCCACTGTAATTTCTGCCACAACAGTGACCTCTACTTATGCCGTATCTTTTAAGGATTTTACTCGGTTTTAACTCTACAGATTTTCTTTCTGAAATAGCTTTTATAATTGCATTTTTTCCCTTCCTAATGATTTTGTATTTAATCAGCTATCAGTACCCACTAGGGTTTTATTGCGGGAGCGCCTGCGGGGTCCAAAATCCGCAGATGCTCAAGTCCCATTATGTACAATGACATAGCAAAATGGCATCCCGTATACAAAACGGCAAAAATCAAAATCTGCTTTTTGGATTTTTAAAAAAAACATATTTTCAAGCCATGGTTGAATTCTTGGATACAGAATCTGTGAATATGGAGAGGCCGACTGCAGTTTTTTTTAATCCGTACTGTTTTTAATAAATTGTACAGTGCCTTGTGTCCTTTTATTGGGAAAAAAGGGAAAGGAGGGATAGAAGCAAAATTAATAAACAAATAAATGATTCCAGTTTTGCCTGAAATTCAGCTTAAAACAGAGGTAAATTTGGACAAATCCGGCTTGTGGGTGGGGATGTTGGGAGAGCAAGCAGCCCTCTGCATCTTATGAAATTGCTCAGCCTTACTCGAAGTTTTTCAATCCTCCAGGAGGACTGGCAACTTGATATGTCAAAATCAGGACTGCCTCCACCGTCTATTTCTGCTACGACAGAGGGTTGGACTAAATGGCTGCCCAACTCTACGATTCGAGGATTCTAACAAGAGAAATTTGGGCATGGGAAAGTACTGCATAACCGGATTGGAAGCTTGCAGCCAAAGTGAATTCCAGAGAAACGGCTTGTAACCCAAATGGCTGATCTGTCCTCCCCAAATCCAACACAGACACCAGAAGGAGGGAGAGAGTCAAGGTACCTCCGGCTGCGCCAATGACTCCACCTGCTCCTCACTCCCAGTTTGCTTCTGGTTCCACTCCAGATACATCTGGTGTAGTTTCTCCTGACCACCCTGAAGGTTTCGGTCCACCCCTTGTTTGACATGTTCGATCTGACAAAAATGGACCAAAAAAGAAAAAAAAAAGATGGCAGAGAAAGAAGGAGACACCAAGCTGGAATCTACTTTTTTCTACTTCCTGATGGGCCATTAGAACGTTTAAGTCCCGCTATGACACCACAGCAGCGCAGCCAATGGCAGGCAAGGAACAGCCACTAAAGAAAAATCCACATGGCTAACAGAGGGCTCAGGAATTTAGTGTCCTCACCCACCCTCCATTTTAGGATATTCTTTCTTACCAGCTCAATGGTTTGGTGTAGCTTGGCCAGGGCGTCTTGGGTCCCTTGCCTGGCGTCTCTCAGCTTGGCCAGGGAGTGTTGGTAAGCTCGGTGACGCAGCTTGGCCGAGAGGGACCCCAGGCGGACGAAGTAGCTTCGATGCTCTTTCTGCTGCTCCATGGTGGCCATCTCGAAACCTTCCACAGAAGTGGCCAGGGCAGCTAGGGGCGAGAGAGAGAGACAGAGACAGAGACCATTAGCACAGAAAGATGGCTTTCTCCCAAAGAGCCTAAATGGGAATGAAGCAGCTTACTACGAAAGAACCTGGCAAGCTAACCTTCAGAATTTTGCCTGCCCTCTAGCTCAACCTTATCCAACAAACCGAGACAGGACTCCAAGACCTATCCTCCCCAGAAAAATGAAAGGAGGGTACTGGGGGAGGTAATCCAAAGCCTCCGTCACCCTGAGTCCTAGTTTTGGGGAAAAAGTGGGGTTTAAAGAAGACTAATAATAACAGCTGGAATTCACAATTTCTGTTAGGAGTGTTAACTTAGAGTTACCCAACCTATAATTATTTGCACAGTTGGCCTTCTGTATCCACGGATTCTGTCTTCACGGATTCAAACAATCACGGCTTGAAAATTTTTTTTTTAAAAATCCAAAAAGCAAACTGTGATTTTGCCCTTGTATATAAGGGATGCCATTTTACTACACCCTTGTACATAATAGGACTTGAGCATCTATGAATTTTGATATCCACGGGGGGGGGGGGTCCTGAAACCAAACCCTACTGGATACGAAGGGCCCACCGTATTTACAACCCTTATGTATTCACAAATTGTAGCAGTAGTGTAAGGATGACACATAAGGATCATAAAAGTCCTTTGCCTAACAGGCAGCAGCTGCGGCAAGCAACAGGGATCTGTTCTCCTGTCGATCAGGGTGCACAAAACTGACATTTCCCTGCCTCTCCTGCAAGCAATCTACAGTGAGAGGGGTAACTGTGGTAGGGATCTTCCTTCTCATTGTCACACTGGAGATCACTGGGGAGAAGGGGGTGGAAACATTGGTCATCTGGGCCTCGATCCACAGGAGAACAGAGCTCTGTTGCTTGCAGCAGCTGCTGCCTGGTAAGGCAGGATTTCGGGGGAGAGTTTGGAAAGGAGATGCTAAGATCTAGAATATCAGCCAATCATCACCATGATCTGGAGCGTGCCATGTCGTTTTTGTAAGACTGAGAGTTTCCAAGAGGCATGTACCCACCTAGCTCTTGATCGGTCATCGGAAGATAATGCTCCACCAGCTCTTCAGATTTGCCCAAGAGGGCATCCATGCCGGTGGCCACCATCTGGCCCACTCTGGACCCCAGGACAGTGTTCACACTGCCGGCCACCACCGATCGGGTCATCTCCACGCCGCCTTGCACCACCCCCTTGGCCATGTCCACCACTCCGGTCACGGCACCCTTGGCCCCGTTGACGATGCCCTGGGCTCCAGTCACTTTAGTGGAAACCAGTTCCTTGGTGTCCGCCACCACCTAGAAAAAGAATCGAGAAGAGGAAACCGAGTCACAAAAAGGCAGCGCAGCCCTACAAGACTGACAGTTGGGTCCCAAGAGCCTAACAAGACCTGCTTCTGAAGGTTGTTTCATTTCCCAAGTGCACACTGTTTAGAATAAAAAGTCTGCAGGAAACATGTGGGACTGGGTGTCTTTTTTTGCGGCGTAGAAACATATCTGTCTTCACTTCACACTCTTTCTGCCTCTGGTTACAAATCTGAAGGCCTGCCCAGGAAGACATCTACTTTATCTACATTCTCCATAAATCCTTAGTGGATAAAGATAATAAATGTTTCAATATAATGTGAATAATGATGCAGGATAGCACGGTTATAGCCCCAGTGATGTTGGTTTAGTACCAAAGTTGGTATGGCACCAGCAGTATTGATACAGTCCCAGTGATGTTGGCATCACACTAACCTTTTCAGATGGCTGTTGCAAAATTGGCAGCTTTTCTTCCAGCTTATCCAGGCCTTTGCATGCATATTCATTGGCCGTTGCAACTGCGGAAACAGAGAGATCGTGTTGCTAGCAACAGAATGTTCCCGTAACACAAAACCGACAGAGAGAGAGAGAGGACAGGACAATTTGGGTTCCTTGCCAGGAGGAAAGCGAGACACCAACTGGGTGCATAAATAAAATTGGAAGAATGGAAGCCTAGCAAACAAAAAGCAAGGAATGCAGAGAACGTGGACAATCCCACTGGGAAACTACAGATCTCTTTCAACTGCCATCCAGCTGCAAGGCTACCTCTCACCAAGCTCCTAGTCCCTGAGGTTGTGAAAATACGCTCTGCCAAGTTGCTAGTCCTCAGCGCTCCAAAAATATGCTCTACCAAGGTGGGCCTCTGAGGATATCCTGTTGACTTTATGGGGACCCCATGAATTTCTTAGGGTTTTCTTACACAAGGAAGACTCAGATGTGGTTTGGCCAGTTCCTTCCTCTGAAATCTAGCCTCCCGCACCTGCTATTTGTTTGGTGGTCTCCCACCCAAGTCCCAACCAGGGCCAACCCTGCTAAGCTTCCAAGATCAGATGAGATTTGCTACCTTAAGAGTATGTTTATGTGTGTGTCCTCAACCTGCTTGCTGACTTATTTCCTAGGGTTTGCTTAGGCAAGGAATACTCAGAAGTGATTGGCAGGTTCGTTCGTTCTTTCTTTCTTTCAATCTATCTATCTATATTTGTAGGCCGCCTTTCTCCTGGAATTGGGACCCAAGGCTGCTTCCAACCATACATACACATTAAAGCAGAGGTTCCTTCCTCTGGAATACCGCCAACAGCACCTGGGATTCATTGGCAGTCTCCCATCCAAAGATTAGCCAGGACTGACCCTGCTTAGCTCCCAAGATCAGACCAGCTCCAATACTCTTCCTTGTGGTGCTGGATCCAACACTTTCCATTGCAATTAGGCACTGCGGTTGTGCAATATACACTTCACGTTCTGGTTGTGTCCTAAAGCATTTTGGTCTTAGAATTTCTGTTATGTTGCAGACTGTGCATTGCACAACGGCAGCCGGTTGTTGATGTCTGTTGTGCCATGCCACTATCGCAAGCTGAACATGAGTCAGCAGTGTGACGCGGCAGCCAAGAAAGCCAATGTGATTCTTGGTTGCATCAATAGGAGTATGGTGTCTAGATCGAAGGAGGTAATGGTACTACTCTATTCTGCATTGGTTAGACCTCATTTGGAATACTACGTCCAGTTCTGGGCACCTTAATTCAAGAAGGATATTGAAAAGCTGGTGTGTCCAACGGAGGGTGACCAAAATGGTGGAGGGTCTGGAAGCCATGAAGCCCTAGGAGGAGCGGTTGAGGGAGCTGGAGATATTTAGTCTGCAGAAGAGACGGTTAAGAGGGGACATGATAGCCACGTTTAAATATTTGAAGGGATGTCATGTCGAGGAGGGAGCGGGCTTGTTTTCTGCTGGTCCAGAGACTAGGACAAGGAGCAATGGATTCAAGCTGCAGGAAAGGAGATTCCACCTGAACCTCAGGAAGAACTTCCTGACGGTTGGAGCTGTCCGGCAGTGGAATCTGCTGCTTCCATGGAGCGTGGTAGGGTCTCCTTCTTTGTAGGTCTTTAAGCAGAGGCTGGGTGGCCATCTGATGGGAATGCTTTGATGGGTGTTCCTGCATAGCAGGGGGTTGGACTAGCTGGCCCCTGGGGTCTCTTCCAACTCTAGGATTCTAGGATTCTGCCATGGCACGGGGGATCCTTACACTAGGCTAAGGGGGGGTTGGATTGGGGCCGACGAGAGACACCTTCACCCACTTTGAGGCTCCAGCTTGGTCAGGAGAGGCTGGGCACCACTCACGGCCGCCGCCGTGAGGGTCTTCACCCCCTTCTCCGCCACGTCGCAGACGGACTTGAGGTACGGATGAGTCTCCTTGGTGGAGGTGTAAGCGGAAGACACCATGTCGTACGTGGAGCTCACCAACGGCAGGCTCACCACCCGACTGATGGCGTTCTACCGAGGAAAGAACAAAAAAAAACAGATTTAGACATTGGACTTCCACGTACCTGCAACGGTGGTGGGACAGAAAGAAGGGGCTCCCCAGAAGGAGGTTTTTAGGGTTCCCCAAATAACCTGGGCTTGGTCCGTCCAGGCGACGTCGTCTAGATTTTGAACCAACTTACCTGCTGTTCCGATTCTTTGCTCTCAGGAGTCGTGCGACCCACATCGCTGCTTTCTTCGGAAGACATGGCACAACTAGGGGGAAAAATGGAGGAGAGAATGAGTATGAGGTTATTTATAAATATAAGCTGATGAGGTAAAGAGAAACGAACTGTCTGAAGGGACAAATTATTTTTAAAAAATTGTTCACATTTTACAGATTTTTTAATTTTAATATTAGAGGGAAAGAGAGGCAGATCAAAGATAAGACTGGTACAAGATAGTAGTTTATCAATATAGAGAAACTATTATTTAGTAATATAGGCGTTCAATAATATAACACTGAGCATATTGTTGGTTGGACATCCCTACATAGAGAAACTATTATTTAGTAATATAGGCGTTCAATAATATAACACTGAGCATATTGTCGGTCGGAGATCCATACATAGAGAAACTATTATTTAGTAAAATAGGCGTTAAATAATACAACACTGAGCATATTGTTGGTCGGACATCCATACAAAGAGAAACTATTATTTAGTAATATAGGTGTTCAATAACATAATACCGAGTACGTTGTTGGTTGGAGATCCATACATATTTAGGTTTGAGTACAATATAGTTTGGTCTTGATTTTTGCACGTAATATTTTTTAAAATTTTTGTTCTTACATTGTCGTCTTGTTTTTTGTGTTCTGTGCGGTCTTATAATAATAATAAAAAAATTATACAGCAAAAAAAAAATAAGGACATACCGAGAGAGACAAATAGGAGGCGAGCTGTGGAAGCAACTCGTCTCCTAAAACTGTGTCACCAATTTTTTTTTTTTTACTCCGGCAGCGCCGAATAGTGGCTCGAGCCCTGGACTATGGATGCTGTTCCCTACTCAGCCATGGAATCCCACCGGAGGACCTCAAGCGTGTCACGTACTCTCAGCCCCAGAAACCTCCATGATAGATTCGCTTTAGGGTCACACAACAATTGCTGTGGGTTCCTTTACCGGCAGGGAATGGATTAGGCGATCTCCGGTAATATCTTCCAACTCTTCAATTCTGCAAATCTATTTTTCCCTCCCGGTCCAAACGCTGTGACTATAAAGTTCTAATGGTACTTTAACCGCATCTTACTCCTCAGTAGGTCCCACACGGCAAAGGAAAATCTTTTTGGCATTCTACACACCTGCTTTAAGCAGGCTGCAAAGAATCGCCTGCAAATTAGAACCGAGTTAAGGCATCGGCTGTCTTAAGCAAACACCGAGCGACATTTGGATTAAGAGCAAAAATATGCAAAATATGCCCCAATCCATATTGTTCTGCCTGACTCGCCCTTCAGGAAAAATCCCTTTTAGAAGATGCCCATCCAACCTCTGCTCAAAGACTTCCAAAGTAAACGGTAAAAACCCCCACATCAGATTTGAATGACAAATAAAAATCTATCATCAAACTGCTGGCATGGATGAGGGCAAAAAGGGACATACATTCATATGTGGTGGGAGTGTAATTATGCACAAAACTTTTGGTCAGAAATTACCCGAGAGATAAATAAAACGATGAAAAGAAATCTCCAATTCAATAAAGAGATCTGCTTAACCTTGAATTTAAGAAAATGGGGATTGAGTAAATCAGAAGACTATATAATAATATATAATAATAATAATAATAATAATAAAAAAAAGAGCTCTACATGCAGTAATAGCACTGGGTTGGAAAAATAAACAAAGTTGGGATAAAAAGAATTGGACGCATTAGATAGCAAAATCTCTTCTATTTGACTTTCTTGGGGAAAGGAAAGGGAGATATAATGGACAAATAAATGTAACAAATCAGTGGGGCAATTGGGGCTTCTGGATTGAAAAGGTTAAAGATGAAAAGGGGTACGAAGAAGTGAGAGAGACTATTGATAAAATATGCCACGTTATGGGTTATGGTTATTGAAATTTTCTGTCAAAGCCATCCATGGGGATTGAGGGAGGGGGTGGGGAGGTTAGAAAAAAAAAAAAAATGTATAAAAAAATGTGAATTGTAATTGGTAATCGTATCTCGCAATAGGTAATGTGTTGTAATATCGTATATATTAAATAAAAATACATTGCTTTGCCAAAAAAAAAAAAAAAAAAGGGACTTCCAAAGATTTGGAAAATCCACCAGCTCCGTCGACCAGCTCTTACGGCAAAAAAAGTTCTTTGCAAAGTTTAGGTGGAATTTTCTTTCTTGTGTCGTTTGAATCCATTGGTTTGTGTTCCAGCCTCCAGAGCAGCTGAAAAGAAGCTCGCTTTTCCCCATGCTGCGAAGGTACCTTATCAAGTAGCAAGGATTACAAATAAATATCTGGTTAAAAAAAAACACCCCAAGTTGCGATGCAAACACGACGCAAACGGACCACCAGATTAAAACCGTCTGAGCCGCCCAGAAGCACCAAGGATCTGAGCCAAGACTGAACGGGCAAAGTCTAGTTCCAACAGGCAAAGGTAATCCATAGGGCAGAGTCCAAACCAGCCCCGGGGATCCAGTCCACCGGGTTTGTCGAGGGAGTTAACTTTAACCCAGTGGGATCCTGGCCAGGGACACAAATAGTCCGTCACTCGCTTCTGGCAGGTACCGTCACGCCGGCAAGGTCAACTTTCGTGGACTCAGACCGCCAGGTTTGTGCAACGTTTGCCACGGTGCCCCTCTTTGGAGACGGGCAGAAATATGTACGGATCTCCAACCAACAATATACTCAGTGTTATTATTATTTAACGCCTATATTACTAAACAATAGTTTCTCTATATTGATAAACTACTATCTTGCACCAGTCTTATCTTCAATCTGCCTCTCTTTCCCGCTAATATTAAAATTAAAAAATGCACAAAATGGGAACAATTTTTTGGGCACGGGTTGCAACGGTAGAAGAGCAAAGGAAGCAATTCTTGTCGTGCGTCTTAGATATTTCATAGAGCCAGGGGCCATCGAGTCCAACCCCCTGCTATGCGGGAACGCCCATCAAAGCCTTCCCGACAGACGGCCCTCCGGCCTCTGCTTAAAAGCCTCCAAAGAAGGAGACCCCACCACCCTCCGAGGCAGCAGATTCCACGGCCGGACCACTCCGACCGTCGGGAAGTTCTTCTTGAGGTTCAAGTGGAATCTCCTTTCCTGCACCTTGTTGTTTCTGACTAATGGTGACACTAAGATGAACCTCTCAGTGGTTTTTCTGGGGCTGAGAGTGTGTGATGCACTGAAGGGCGTCCCCGGCCGAGTGAGAACCAAATCCCGGTCTCCAGGGTCGTCGTCCAATGCTCAAGTTGGCTCTAAAGACTATAAATTGTTGCTGTGTGCCTTTAAGTCGTTTCCGACTTATGGCCACTCTATCACGGGGTTTTCTTGGGCTGAGAGCGTGCGACATGGCCAAGGTTACCCAATGGGTTTCCCCACTGAGTGGGGGATCAAATCCTGGTCTCCGCGGTTGTAGTCCAATGCTCAAATCACTAAAACATGTTGGTTCTCAAAGGAAACGTAGCCAAACTTTATCCTGCTTTGGTCAGACCTCACCTGGAATCCTACTGTGTCCACTTCTGGGCACCAGAGTTTAAGGATCACAGCATCACAGAGACCCCAAAGGTCATCCAGTCCAACCCCGTTCTGCTATGCACGAAGACACCATCAAAGCATTCCCATCCAGACTTTGTTTAAAATACCTCCAAAGAAGGAGACTCCACCATACTTCCAGGCAGCGTATTCCACTGTTGAACGGCTTTTACCCTCAGGAAGTTTTTCCTAATGTTTAGGTGGAATCTCTTTTCCCGTAGTTCGAAGCCATTGCTCCGTGTCCTAGTCTCCGGAGCAGCAGAAAACCAAATGGAGACGTCCAGAGAAGGGTAACCAAGATGGAAACCAAGCCTTCTGAAGAAGATTGAGGGCGCTCGGGTATGTTTTTGCTGGGAGGAGACATCCTGAAGACATCCTGAAGTGATATCATGTGGATGATGGAACATGCGTGTGTTCTGCTGCCCTGGAGACTAAAACATGGTGAACTGGGTGCAAATTACAAGCAGAGAGATCCCATCAAACCGCATCAAGAACTTCCGGGATGCAAGAACTGTTCAGCAGAGGCCAGGGTTCGATTCTCCCCTCAGCCATGGAAATCCACTGGGTCACCTTTGGCACGTCACACACTCTCAGCCCCAGAAAACCTCCACAATAGGTTCGCCTTACGATCACCACAAGCTGGAAACGACTCAAAAGCACACAACAACCACAACAACAACAACAAGTCAGCTGTCGACTTAGGCCAACCCCATGAATTTCGTGGGGTTTTCTTAGGCAAGGAATTCTCAGAGATGGTTTGGACGGTTTCCTGCTCTGATGTGGAGCCTACAGCAGCTAATACCGTGGTCTCCCATCCAAGGACTAACCAGGGCTGGCCCTGCTTATCTTCCAAAAAAATCAAACGGGATCTGGTGCCTTCGGGTGTTTAGCCTCTCAAATACATCCATTCAATCCCAACAATGCAGCCAGACAGGTTTGTCTTGTATTTTCTCTTAACTTTGCTGCCTTTGTTTCTCCATTTCTAGGACGCCCAGGGTAGGCAAGAGATGGGCCTGTCTGCATCTTAAGAACCAGTGTAGTTTATTTTATTTATTTCATTTATTTATTATATTTATATTCCCCCTTTCTCTCAGACTGGGACCTGAGGTGGTCTAATGCTTTGAATAACGGATTAGGATTCTGCAGTATACATTTATATAAATGCATGTATTATATAAATGTATACTTCTGTCATTTGTGCTGGTAATCTTTGTTAAAGTTTTGAAAATATGGAAAAAAATGAATAAATAATAATAATAAGCACCCAGGCTCCTCAGCAACAGCCCTACAAGGTAGGCCAGGTGGAGAAATTTGAATAAAAATAAAAGCACTTATCCTTCCCCTCTTCCCCTTGTGATCCCCAACAACAGCAGCCCTGCAAGGTAGGCCAGGTGGGGAAATTTGAATAAAAATCAAAAAACAGCACCTATCCTTCCCCTCTTCCCCTTGCGATCCCCAACAACAGCAGCCCTGCAAAGTAGGCCAGGTGGGGAAATTTGAATAAAAATAATAAAAGCACCCATTCTTCTCCTCTTCTCCATTATGATCCTCAACAACAGCCCTGCAAGGTAGGCCAGGAGGAGAAGGAGTGATGGGCTCAAGGTTTTTCCCCACTGTGCTATATGGCTCAAAGGCAGAATGAGGATCGTCCACACCCCAGTCCTGTGCCGCGATAACGTCGCCATAAGTCCCACATGGCTACAAACAATGAGCCCCTCCCCATTTCCCATAAAAGCAAAAAAATCTTAATATATATATATATATATAAAAGCAAATCTTAACCTCTCCTAGTCTTAAACTGGGCTTTCCAGCAACGACTGGATTTTATTCCATAAAATCTGGGATTGTTTTCTGCCCCCTCCCCAAATCGACCCCCCCATCGAGGACCACTCCCTGCAAAAGTGGACCCAGCCCCGTGGGATCCCCCCAAAGTGGGATCGCCTCTCCTGCAAAATCTGGGAGCTTCCCTCCTACGAATCCCCCTTCTCTGGCCCCAAACAGAGAATGCACAGGAGACTTACCGCGGAAAAGTAACTTCCAGAGCGCCGGAATGCGCCGCCCCCGCTCCTCTCTTGCCAAGCGACTGAAGAACTCCCCGGGAATGGGCGTGGTTAGAACGTGGGCTTTTTCCTCCACTGCAGCGCGCCGGAGCCAATCGGAGGAGGGGAGGGCTCCGGCTCAGCCAATGGGCGGCCACGGAACGCTGGCGCGGAGGAGGGGGCGGAACGTAGCGCGGCGAGCGCGTTACAGAGATACGCGCGCCGTAGACTTGCGTGGGTTGGAGGAGGTTGCGTCCGTGGGAGGAAATGGGAACGTGGGGGTGTTATGGCCTGAGCTGAGCCAAAAGCTTCTGGAAAAGATTCACTGGGTTTTTTAAAAAGGGGCCTCTGGGCATGTGCAGAAAGCTGACCGTTCCAGGGAAAAGCTGGCTTGGCTTGCAAGCAAAGAGTGCCTCTGGGCACATGCAGAGAGCTGACCGTTCCAGAGAAAAGCTGGCTTGGCTTGCAAGCAAAGAGTGCCTCTGGGCTTATGCAGAGAGCTGACCGTTCCAGAGAAAAGCTGGCTTGGCTTGCAAGCAAAGAGTGCTTCTGTCCATGTGCAGAAAGCTGGCTGTCCCAGGGCAAAGCTGACTTGACTTGCAACTAGAGTGCCTCTGGGTGTATGCGGAAAGCTGACTTCCAGGGAAAAGCTGGCTTGACTTGCAAGCGAAGAGTGCCTCAGGGCACATGCAGAAAGCTGACCATTCCAAGGAGAAGCTGGCTTGATTTACAAATAAACTACAAACACCCAGCCTGTGTTTTTATACAAACGTATATGTGTGTGTGTGCATGTTTCTGACTTTCTATAGAACTTTGAGGAGGAATGATTAAGGCGGGGCAGAGAGAGAAATATAAAATCATGCATCATTTGGAGAGAGAAAGGCGGGGTAAAGAGAAATCCAAAATATCTAACAGGGGCAGAGAGAGAAATATAAAATCATGTATGATTTGGAGAGAGAAAAGGGGGTGAAGAGAGATCTGAAATATCTAAGGGGGGGTCAGAGAAATGTCGTATGGAAGATGGAGCAAGCCTGTTTTCTGCTGCTCCAGAGACCAGGACATGGAACAATGGCTTCAAGCTTCAAGAAAAAGCTGTCTCTTGGGAGCATGTTGATGGCATATTCCCACATGGCAAAATGGGGTTGGACTGGATGGCCTTTGGGGTCTCTTCCAACTCTACCGGAGAGTCCGGCTTCCTTCATTTGTGGGCTTCTCTACGGCTTCGGCCACAGTGGGAACAGCACGCGGGACTCCAGCTTCGGAGCTCTTGCATCTTCCTCCACCTCCACGGCGCCGCGCATGAACTGGAGCATTTCCCCTTTTGTCCACGATTGCAATCCAAGCCCAGTGGCTATGGCAACTGTGGCTAGCTTGCCTTTGAGCTACTCTTTCTGTTTGGCCGGGAGGGCCGGCGTTGCTGTAGCGACGGCCCTGGATGCATTCAACCGATGCACCCAGGAATGCGCCCGTGTGAAGGCGAGCGAGGCTTTCCCATGCGCCGGATTCTGCTTTCGCCATGCAGGGATGACAGCCCCGCAAGCCGAGCCTTTCCTCGTGGAGGACAAAGCAATAAGCCTACACGGAAACTGGAAACGGGCAAAACCGGAAAATGGGAAAAACCTCTCTTCCTAACATATGTACATACATATTTTAAAAAACTGAGTAATTAATTTTTAAAGGCATCATTAAACTTATTTTTTTTTTTCAAAGGTTAAGGATCTTTGCTGCCTCCTTTTCTGTCAGCAATACCCAAAACATTTTTGCAAAGACTGGAAACCGTTTAAGAAATGATGCTCCGATCTGCAGTTATGATTACTAGCAATTCTGGCAAGCTAGATCTTTAATGGCGCAACGAAACATGGGATATTAATTTGTATTTTTTCCTTATCGTTATAGCTTGCGTTGGGGGGGGTTGGAGTCCCTTTGTGTATGAGCTTTTCGTGGCTTCTGGCTTTTGCTCAAAAGCAGCGTCTCCCAGACGGAGGCTAACCTGCTGAATATTCAACGGGCCGCCCCTGGTGCCGTGTCAGGTCTGGTTTGCCGTCGCCGGCCGCACGGCGGACACTTTGACGCCGGGGGGCCCGGTGCCGGATGCTGGCACCATATGCTCGGGTGCAGCTGTCTCCTCGCGGCCCCGGAAAAACAGCTGCTTCGGTGAGGGGATGCCGGAAGAATGTAGTTATCTTCCTCCCACTGTCCTAGATGCTTTCTAGTACGCTAAGGTCAAATCGTCAGACCGGCTAGCGCTGGGCTTTGGGGAGCCACGGCTGTCCGGGACGGTGAAGGGTCTTTGCCGTCGCTCATGCCCCGATTCTCTGCTGGGCAGGGAGGACGTGAGCCTGCAACCTTCTGTATGCAAAGCAGCAGCTCTGATACCACAGGGGTGTAAGACCTAGCAGTAAGGTTCTGTCGATACAGGAGCCCCTCTTCCCCTTATCCGTGGTTTTCCTTGCCTCCACGTGAGGCCTGGCCACTGCAGAGTAGAACCACAGAGCTGGAAGAGACCTCAAGGGCCATCCAGTCCAACCCCATTCTGCCATCCAGGAAGACACCGCCAAAGCATTGCTCTGTTTAGACATTTCCAAAGAAGGAGACCCCACCACAATCCCAGGCAGCATATTTCTCTTTCAAACTGCTCTTACTAACTAATGTTTAGATGGGCTCTCTTTTCCTGAATCCATTGTTCCGTGTCCTAGTCTCTGGAGCAGCAGAAAAGAGGCTTGCTCCATCTTCTGTATGACATCCGTTCAAATATTTAAAGATGGCCCTCATGTCCCTTCTTAGCCGCCTCGTCTCCAGGCTACCCACCTACCTAAGCCTCTCCTCAAAGGGCTTCATAGTTTCCAGGCCTTCTAGCATTTTGGTCCCCCTCCTCTGGGCACATTCCATCTTGTCCATATCCTTCCTGCACTGTGGTGCCCAGAAGTGGACACAGCATTCCAAGTGGGGTCTATAAGTGGGATTTATCGTTCCTTATTCTTACAAATGCGGTTGGTCCTCCACATTCACTAGGGCGAGGGGTGCAGGACCCCCACAAAAGTGGAAAAATTGCAAATATCAAAATGTGTGCGTGCTAAGGAAATTGAGCCATCCTAAGCTGGCCCGGCAGTGCCTGGTGGAAAGAAGGAAGACCAGAGGTGGGTTTTTAAAGGGTTGCATGGCCTGATCGGAGCTGCCGAGAGGGAAGCGTCCCCTGGAGAAGAAGCCCTTGAAGTGGGGCGGGGTAAGTGTTGGAGAAATTTGCAAATAAAAAAATCCAGGAACGTAAAAGCTGCAAATTTGGAGGGCCAACCGTAAAATGCTGATTTAAAACGAGACGTAAACCCAAACTCTTTTTGCAGTCCCGTGTTTAAAACAAACCTTCACCCAAAACCACGAGGACTTAACGAAGTGGGTGACCTGGATGTCTCATGAACTCGGCATCTGATGGGTCCCTTGTCAGTGGGTGGGCGAATCCGCTCCGGATTTTGGCTGCCTTGGCGGGATCTCTCCAAGGTGCTGAAACTGGCTAGGGAACACCTTTTAAAGCTAGCAAAAACCTGGAATGGATTCGCTGCTCTGCTGGAATGGGAAACCCCAGTTTCCGCTCTCGAAATTTGGCATAGGCTAGATTTTCCATGTCCGTGGTTCCAATTTTTTTTAAAAAAATCCCTCTATCTTCTTCTGCTGATGTCTGCTTTTGCCCTCCCTCTCCCGTCTTCATTGCATGCCCAATCTAACTCTTAATGGTCTTCTTTTCCGTTTACATCGAACCTCTCCCCTTATTATTATTTAAAAGAAGGAGGAGGAAACAGGGGGGAGACAAATAAACAAACACCAAGACAAAGCCCATTTGGGTGGGCAAAAATGACTTTGTGCGGCTGGGTTTTATTGCTCCGTTAAATCACAGCAAATTGCCTGGCAACTTTAAGCAATTGGGTTTAATTTAAAACTTCCATGGGAGCACAGGCTTTGCCATAAATTTCCCTCGGCCCGATGGCGTTGTGCCGTTTTCTTTCCAATTAAGAGCGGAGGGCAGAGGCGGTGGGGAAAAGTGGGGGTTAGAAGAAAGGAAAAAGCAAAGAAAGAAAGAAAGAAGGATCACAATTCAGGAAGGATATCGACCATCTGGAGGAGGGCGACCAAAATTATAGAAGGCCTGGAAACCATGAAGCCCTGTGAGGAGTGGTTTAGGGAGCTGGGGATGTTTAGCCTGGAGAAGAAAAGGTTAAGAGGCATCATAATAGCTAAATTTAAATATATGAAGGGATGTCATATGGAGGACGGAGCAAGCCTATTTCCTGCTGCCCCAGAGCCTAGGATGCGGAGCAATGGCTTCTAACTTCAGGAAGAACGATTCCATCTCAACATTGGGAAGAACAGATATTGGAGAAAGTTATGATTTGGAGCTTTTGGAAAGTGTTTAGTTTGCCGTTCTTAAAGAGGGAAAAAGGCAGGCCTAGTGTGCTCAGAATTTTGCAAAACACGGATACATTTCTCTTTTTTTTTTGCACATTATTTTTATTGACAATTAAGGGACAAAAGATAGACTGACAAAGAAAAGCAAGAAGAAAGAGAAACAGCGAGGAAGAAATGAGAGTAGCGGCGAATAATGAAAAAAGGAATTTACACCTCACTTTCTGCTTTCCAAACGACAAATACCTCACTATATAAAATAACTTCTCTGGTTAGAATCGCCATTCATCTACTTCTGCTGCTTTTCCAAACTGACTGATTGTCAAAAGATGTTATTCTCTTTGCAAAAAAGCCAATTAAAAGGCTCCCAGTCTTTCAAAAAATAGTGATTTTTTCCCCCGCCCCTCTGATAGATGTGGCTAATTGGGCCATTTTGGCTAAATCTGTCTGTTTCTGCAGCCAGTCGTCACCCAGTGGTATTGTTGTAATTGTTGTAATTGTTGTAATTTTCCATTTCTGCACATACAGGAATCCTGCTGCAATGGTCACACAGTTGGCCCTCCATATTTCCTTGGGACCCCGGCAAAAAGTGGAAAAATTGCAAATATCAGTTATCCAGTGAACATTTTCCTTCCTTCCTTCCTTCCTTCCTTCCTTCCTTCCTTCCTTCCTTCCTTCCTTCCTTCCTTCCTCTTTCTTTTAATATATTTTAATTGGGAATTCTGGGAGTTGCTGTCCAACAAGGTAACATCCAAACTCTGCCGTTTCCCTTCTTCTCCAGTTTTAAATGTGTTGAAAAAGCCAGAAAGAGAGAGAAAAAACCCTTCCTGTTCAGATTTTTGTAAAGCTAGACTACGGTCTTAGATCCACGTAATGATAATGAAATATTAACTTCCCTCTCTCCTAATTTTTTTTTTTTTGCATTGTACAATGTACCTTATTTGCTGGCGTATAAGACGCACCCATGTATAAGACGCACCCCATTTTCAAATAGGGGAAAAATGTGAGTCTTATACGCCAGCAAATACAGTATTTGGTCCCGGAATGTTTGGACGCGTGGATACGTTTCCAGGATTCAGCAGGAGCCGAATTCAGATTCGGTGAGCGAGATCACAGCTCGGCCTTCGAGGTTCTTCGGAGAGGAGCAGGTCACTTCTCGCTTGGAATAGAGGGCAATGGAGTTAGTCTTGGCCCAGTCGACAAGGGCCTGCATGCGGCAATCGCAGACCCACGGATTTCCGGAGAGGTCAAGACCCGGCTCGGTGACCTGGCCGGAGAACGGCGGATCCAAGGCGGAGAGCTGGTTGTGGGAGAGATCCAGCATTTCGAGCAACTTCAGCGGCTCAAAGACCTTGGCGGGGAGTTCCTCCAAGCTGTTGTTTTGGAGGAAAAGGAACTTCAGGAGAGGGACGGCCTGGAAGGTCTTGCTGGCGATCGACTGCAGTTGATTGACTTCTACGTTCAAGCCCACCAGCTGAGGTAGGCCTTCCAACATCGGTGGCGAGAGCGTGCGGAGAAAATTGTGCGAGAGGTCCAGGTCGGTCAACTGCTTGAGCTTCCCAAAGCACGAGCCGGGCACCTCTTTCAGCTGGTTGTTGGAGAGGTCGAGGATGTTGAGATTCCCTAGGGCTTGGAACCACGAAGGACGCAGAAGAGCCAGCTGGTTTCCTTTCAGCGAGAGCTGCTTCAAGGCGCTGACGTTCCGGAATATCCCTGGCGGCAGATCTTTGAGGAGGTTGTTGGTGAGATCCAAAGCCGTCAGCTTCGGGAGGTCACGGAACAGGCTGTTGGGAAGAGTCTTCAGCTTGTTGTTGGAGAGGTGGAGCTCCTGGAGGTGAGGAAGGGCCCGGAGGGCGTCGACGCCAATGAGGGAGATGTTGGTGAATTCGATGGAGATGAGCCGGATCTGTTTGGGGAAGCCGGTCGGGAAATCGGTGAGAGATGGGGAGGAACAGACAAACTCGGTGATGTTGCTTAGAATGGATGCTGGGGAGCACGGGACAGCCTCAAGGCCGGTGGATCGAAGGGACATCACGAAGCAAACCAGAAAGACCACCGAGAGGTCCATGATGGGGCTCTGTGGGGATGCAGAAACAGAGAAGATGCTCCGAATGAGTGTCGGGAGGATACACTTTATGGGTGTAAACCTTCAACTGTTTCGGCCTGGCACAAATAAAATAAGGATCTAGGGACTTTAGTAGATGACAAGCTGAACATGAGCCAAGAGTGTGACGCAGCAGCTAAAAAAGCCAACACAATTGCAGGCTGCATCAACAGGAGTATAGTGTCTAGGTCAACGGAATGACTAGCACCACTCTAATCTGATTTGGTCAGACCTCACCTGGAATACTGCTTACAGTTCTGCCACGCAGGAGTACACAATCAAATGGCCATCCAGCCTCTGTTTAGAAACCTTCAAAGAAGGAGACTCCACCACACTCTCAGGCAGCAGCAATTTCCCCTATTGAACTGCTCTTACTATCAGGAACTTCTTCCTAAGGTTTAGGTGGAATCTCTTTTCTTGTAGCTTGAAGCCACTGCTCCGTGTCTTAGTCTCTGGAGCAGCAGAAAACAAGCTTTCTCCACCTTCGACATCCCTTCAAATATTTAAACATAGCTATCACGTTGCCTCTTAACCTTCTCTTCTCCAAGCTAAACATACCCAGCTCTCTAAGCCATTCCTGATAGGGCTTTATGCCATTTTGGTCACTCTCCTCTGGATACTGAGGACCCACTGTATTAAAATAGAATTAGACTATTTGCAAACAATTACGGCTCAGAAAAAGAATATAATGCAGTTTAAAAAGGTTTTGAAAACTCTTAACAATTAAAGCAAAGCTGGTCCAGTCTTTAAACCCTTTCTTAAAATCCTGAGCCTTTCCGCACTACACTGTTATAGAGCTATTGTTCCACTTTCAACCTCCTATGGAATCCAGGGGTTTGCAGTTTGGGGGGGGGGCCCTTAGGATTCTCAGCCAGAGGGCTCTTGGGCCTCAGAGAACTACAAACCCCAGAATCCCACAGGAGGTTGAAAGTGGAACGATAGCACTATAACAGTGCAGTGTGGAAAGACCCCCTGTCTGAAAAAAAAGGTTCGACCCTGTCGGTGGAAGGACAAAGAGGGGGACATTCGGGAAGAAATTCTGGAGTTTAGGGGCAGCCATCGAAAAGACCCTCTCTTATGTTCCCCCCAACCGTGCTTGCAACGGTGGTGGGACCGAGAGAGGGGCCTCTTTTTAGGATCTCAGAGTCCGGGGCCGGCTCGTATGGGGAGATATGGTCTCTATATCCCCCAAATCTGCTGGTTTTTGCCCGGGGAGTACTCACCACTTGCTTTGGGGCTCTGTCCAGACCCCCTCGTTCCTCTTCTCCCGGGTGCTGCGAGTCCAGCGGGAGGTCTCTTAAAATTCCTAAACCTTTATCAGGTTGGCTTTATCAGGAAATCCGACGCGAGGGGAGGGCCCCCGAGCCCAAACAAAGGCCTTCTCGGAAACGGCACTGAAATTTTACCCGTCTTGCGACACGCGGTTGCGAAACTGGTTCTCCGGAGCCGCAAAGAGAAGGGAACAGAGGTGCCAAGTCGTGGTCCGAAGGGCGCACTTGAATACCCAGATGCTGTTGACCTGAATTTCCTCTCCAAAAACAAAGAGCTTTCCCGAAAGCTTTTCTAGGGAAGCAGCCCAGAGCAAACCACAGAAGGAGTGAAAATGCCTATTTTGGACAGGTGGGGAAAAAAGAAAATCCTAAAATGGAAGGTTGGGCTTATCAAGTGAGGGTGGCTCAGTGGTTAGAGTGTGTCTTAGTGGTTAGAATGGGATTTGGGAAGAACAGGGTTCGAGTTCCTAGTGAACTGTGAAGCTCACTGGATAATGCCATGTCCCCCCTCCAAAAAAATCCCAGCATCCCCACATTTCACAGAAGAATACCGAGACACGCAAGGCCAAGCAATGCCAAGATGGCCAAAGGCACGAACGAAGAAAATTGGACAAGACGGGATATTTGTGGTCTCTTCCAGCTCTACGATTCAAAGCAGAGGGACCCTTACACTGCAAAATAAGTCCAGCAAGTCCAAAAGAGCTCCTTGACTGTTCTGACTGAAATCCGAAGCGGATTCACACACACGCACCCCATAAGAGGGGAGCTGCTGGCTCCTTCTGCCCTCCCCGGGGCCTTCCTCTCCCCCTGTTTATTCTGGCAGAGGAGAGAATCAAGTTTTCCCTGGCATGGATGTCTTCTGCCACCGGGCCAAGGCCGGCAGCTGCATAGAGGTGAATCAATGCATCGTTTGTTTTCTATTTCTGCGTGGATTATTAACCAACTCCGTTCCGGGTGAGGATCCACTCGAAGGAAGCGGCCTGGGGAGATTTACTCAGAACGCTCTAGTGGTCATTAAAGAGCCGATGTGGAGTTGTGTTTTGAACCTGGAGACCTGGATCGGAGTCCCCATGGAAACCCATCGGGCGACCTTGGGTGTGTCACACTCTCTCAGCCCCAGAAAATCCCAATTAAGGGTCACCATAAGTCGGAAATGACTTGAAGCCACATGACAATATATCTTCAGACTTGAGGATCTCATCGAATACCTTCCCAGTTGTCCTTCCAAATCCTAGCCCCCCTATTTTTTTTTTTTTAAATTTCTTGACTATTGCCTCCGTTTTGATAAAAGAGATGAGGTATAGAAAAATCTTTCACTCTTCCAAAAGTCTTCATCACCCATTTTAACGCAAAGAGAGACAAATCAGTTTGTCCAAGAGCAAGTCTGCCCTAAACTCTCCCCCAAAGGGAAGGTGACCATATAGAGACTGTCAAACTTTGGCAATATTGCGAGACAGCGCAACTCCTCAGAAAAGATAATAGCACAGTTGGCTCTCCACATTCTCTGGGGTTAGGGGCACAGGACCCTTGCCAAAGTGAAAAATTGCAAATATCAAAATGTGTGTGGGTGTCCGTGGGAAGGGGGTCGAGGTACGGTTGGGGACCGTGGGAATCCAGAGTCCAAACCAGATCAGGGAAAGGAGAGGGTTGGCACGGTGCCCCTATATTTTATTTCTCTCACCTGTCTCCTTCCTTGGGTGTATGTGGGGCATCCGGAGAGGGCTTGCGGTGCTGACAGATTGGGCTACGACCTGTCCCGAACTGGCCAGCCAGCGGCTAGTGAAGGAGAAAGAGGACTGGAGGCGGTTTTTAAAAAGTTGTGTGGCCGGATCGGAGCCACCAAGAGGGACGGTTGCCTTGAATAAAAAAATGCCTAAGGGCAGGGGCTGGAGAAACTTGCGAATCATCAAATCCATGAATGTTAAACCTGCAAATGTGGTTCTGACTGCCAGGAAGTTCTTCCTGGTATTTAGATGGAATCTCTTTTCCTGTAGTTTGAATCCATTGCTCCGTGTCCTAGTTTCTGGAGCAGCAGAAAACAAGCTTGCTCCACCCTCCATAGGACATCCCTTCAGATATCTAAAGCTAGCTATCACGTCTCTTCTTAACCATCTCTTCTGCAGACTAAACATCCCCGAGTCCCTAAGCCGCTCCTCATGGGGCTTCCAGGCCCTTCACCATTTCGGTCGCCCTCCTCTGGATCCGTTCCAGCTTATCAATATTCTCCTTGAATTGTGGTGCCCAGAACTGGACACAGGATTCCAGGAGAGGTCTAACCAAAGCTGAATAAAGGGGTATTTTTACTTCCCTTGATCTTGACACTATACTCTTGTTGATGCAGCCTGGAATCACATTAGCTTTTTTTGCTGCACAAGCCAACTTTGCAGCAATGAGCAACCAGTCCCAAACATTTGGAGGAGACCAGCTCATCTGCCTGTGGGGGAACAGGAAGTGGGGAATTTAACCAAGTCGTCCTTTCGGGCTGTTTTGGAGAATTTTGAGAGATGCTCATAAAGATTCTAGCTCAGACGCATTCCTCGGAGGAACGACAACTATCTTTTTGCAGATCTAAAGGCGGCTAAGCTGAACTTGACTGGCTAAACTTGATTCTGCCTATAAAAGCTTGCTTTCACAGTCACAGAGCTGGGGTGGGGGGATACTCTGCAAGATTTATTATTTAATTCAGCAGAAAAGAAGCTTGCTCCGTCTTCCATGCGACATCCCTTCAAATATTCAAACGTGGCTCTCAGGTCCCCTCTTAGCCTTCTTTTCTGCAGGATAAACACCCCCAGCTCCTCAGAGGGCTTCATGGTTTCCAGGCCTTCGACCATCTTGTCATGTAAATATTTGAAGGGCTGTCGTGGGGAGGCTGGAGCAAGCCTGTTTTCTGCTGCTCCCGAGACGAGGATATGGAGCAATGGATACACACATCAGGAAAAGAGATTGCACCTAGACATTAGGAAGAACTTCCTGATGGTAAGAGCAATCTGACAGTGAGAATTTGACAAAGACTCCTTTGGAGGTTTTTAAAGATAAACTGGATGGCAGTCTTTTGGGAATGCTTTTATTGGTGTGTTTCTGCGTGGCAGAACGGGGTTGGACTGGATGGCCCTTGGGGTCTCTTCCAGCTCTAGGATTTTATGAAGTGTTCCGGTCAAAGCATAATAAATATCATTGGCATTTTGATCCAGAGCTCAAGGCAACACCTGTAATCCCCTCCCTGTTTTATCCTGGCGACAACCCTGCGAGGTGGGTGTGCTGGAGAGATAAAAGAACTGGACCCCAAGATCACGCGGAGAGTTTCGGAGGGGAGAGAATGGATCTCAGGTCTCTCCCGCCAGACACTCTCGCTGGCTCAAGGCACTCTGCACGTGGCTTTGTGCAATCGCCACCTGTTCATGGCTGAGGTGACCACAAGGGTTGTTAAAACAGAACAAAAGTTCCTTTTTTTATAGGCCATAAAGTCAGCTGGGACTGACGGCAGGCCGGTGAGTCAGAGACGGCCAAGCGTCCCCAAAGCCCAGCTCGAGTCTTGCAAACACAATGGAGTTGTGGTTTCCTTAATTGAGTCCATCTATCTGCAATGCGGACTTCCTCTTTTCCTACAGCATTCAAAGCGTCGTCGTCTTTCCCGGTGAGTCAGATGAACTCGTGGTACGTCCTAAATGTGATAGCCCCGACTGAGTCATTTCGGCATCTAGGGAGAGCTCAGGCTTGATTTGCACTCGGACCCATTCATTTCTCTTTTTAGCAATCCGGGGTGTCCGTAGAACTCTCCTCCGGCACCACATTTCCAAAGAACTGATTCCTTTCCTGTCCGCTTTCTTCGCTGTCCAGCTATCACAGCGATGCATAGAAATCGGCGAATTAACCTTGGCAGATTAACAAGATATTGATTATCTTGTTTTTTGAGGCGGTAAGATGTGTGTGTGTGTATGTGTCTTAGGGAGCTGGGGACGTTCAGCCTGGAGAAGAGGAGATTAAGAGGGGACATGATAGCCGTGTTTAAATATTTGAAAGGATGTCATACGGAGGACGGAGCAAGGCTGTTTTCTGCTGATCCTGAGACCAGGACATGGAGCAATGGATTCCAACTACAGGAAAAGAGATTCCACCTAAACATTAGGAAGAATTCCCTGATGGTAAGAGCAGTTTGACAGTGTGATACGCTGCCTCAGAGTCTGGTGGGCTATGGTGTGTCCATAAAGCCCTCACAGGGGTCCACGAAGCCCTGCTACCGGGTACCAACAGCAGTGACAGCAGCAGAGACGTGGCATCGTGCTCTGTGTGAGTGCCAAAACTGCTCCCTTGTTTGCCCTCAAGCCACTTCTGACTTATGGCAACTCTCAAGTGAACCTATCACAGTTTTGGGGGGTTTTTTTTTGGCAAGATTTGTTCAGAGGGGATTTGCCTTTGCCTCGCCCTGAGGCTGAGAGAATGTGGCTCGCCCAAGGTCACTCCGTCTCTGAGCGGGGATTTGAATCCTCGCCTCCAGAAGCATTTAAGTAAATAAATATTCAGATATCTTTCTAAAAATTGAATAATTGAATCTGAATTTAAGTCTTGGGGGTCCCCAGCAAAAAATTATACTGAAAGCAAAGGAAAGAAAAAGTTAAGAACCGCTGGTGTGCGGTGTTGGATTTGTGTTCACCCACAGCCGCCAGATGGCAGCCTTGCTGTGGTCTGCGGATCAGTCCCTGCACCGTGGTCTTCTCCCAGCCAGGCCTAAATAGAGTGGAGGAAGCCCAGCCAAACTTCCCAGAATGACTGCACATTTTTCTGCCACTTTGGCCGCCCTCTTCGGAACCCGTCCCAGCTTGCCCATGGCCTTCCTAAACTGTGGCGCCCAGAACGGGACACAGAATTATGCCGGGGGGGGGTCTGACCAAAGCGGAACAGAGTGGGATCATCACTGCCCTTGGCCTAGACCCCAGACTCCTACGGATGCAGCCCGGAAAAAGAGAGAGAAACAGAGAGAGACAGAGGGAGAGCGAGAAGAGAGAAAAAGGGGTAATAATAAAGAAGGAGAGCGGAAGGAAGGAAGGAAGGAAGGAAGGAGAGGGACGTATAAAGAAAGTGGAAGGGAGAGAAGGAAAGGAAAGAGACGGGGAGAAAGAGAGAAGGATGGAACAAAGGATGGAAGGAAGGATGGAAGGAAGGAAGGGAGATGCAAAGAAAGTAGAAGGAAAAGAAGGAAAGGGAAGGCATAGAGAGAAGAAGGAAGGAGGGAGGGAGGGAGGGAAGGAAGGAAGGACGGAAGGAGAAAGAGAAGGAAAGAGAAAGAGGTAAAAAGAGATGGAGGGAAGGAAGGAGGGAAGGAAGGAAGGACGGAAGGAAGGACGGAAGGAAGGACGGAAGGAAGGAGAGGGACGTATAAAGAAAGTGGAAGGGAGAGAAGGAAAGGAAAGAGACGGGGAGAAAGAGAGAAGGGTGGAAGGATGGAAGGAAGGACGGAAGGAAGGAAGGAAGGGAGATGTGAAGAAAGTAGAAGGAAAAGAAGGAAAGGGAAGGCACAGAGAGAAGAGGGAATGAAGGAAGGTGGAAAGAGAAAGAGAAGGAAAGAGAAAGAGGTAAAAAGAGATGGAGGGAAGGAAGGAGGGAAGGAAGGAAGGACGGAAGGAAGGAAGGACGGAAGGAAGGACGGAAGGAAGGAGAGGGACGTATAAAGAAAGTGGAAGGGAGAGAAGGAAAGGAAAGAGACGGGGAGAAAGAGAGAAGGGTGGAAGGATGGAAGGAAGGACGGAAGGAAGGAAGGAAGGGAGATGTGAAGAAAGTAGAAGGAAAAGAAGGAAAGGGAAGGCACAGAGAGAAGAGGGAATGAAGGAAGGTGGAAAGAGAAAGAGAAGGAAAGAGAAAGAGGTAAAAAGAGATGGAGGGAAGGAAGGAGGGAAGGAAGGAAGGACGGAAGGAAGGACGGAAGGAAGGACGGAAGGAAGGAGAGGGACGTATAAAGAAAGTGGAAGGGAGAGAAGGAAAGGAAAGAGACGGGGAGAAAGAGAGAAGGGTGGAAGGATGGAAGGAAGGACGGAAGGAAGGAAGGAAGGGAGATGTGAAGAAAGTAGAAGGAAAAGAAGGAAAGGGAAGGCACAGAGAGAAGAGGGAATGAAGGAAGGTGGAAAGAGAAAGAGAAGGAAAGAGAAAGAGGTAAAAAGAGATGGAGGGAAGGAAGGAGGGAAGGAAGGAAGGACGGAAGGAAGGACGGAAGGAAGGACGGAAGGAAGGAGAGGGACGTATAAAGAAAGTGGAAGGGAGAGAAGGAAAGGAAAGAGACGGGGAGAAAGAGAGAAGGGTGGAAGGATGGAAGGAAGGACGGAAGGAAGGAAGGGAGATGTGAAGAAAGTAGAAGGAAAAGAAGGAAAGGGAAGGCACAGAGAGAAGAGGGAATGAAGGAAGGTGGAAAGAGAAAGAGAAGGAAAGAGAAAGAGGTAAAAAGAGATGGAGGGAAGGAAGGAGGGAAGGAAGGACGGACGGAAGGAAGGACGGAAGGAAGGACGGAAGGAAGGAGAGGGACGTATAAAGAAAGTGGAAGGGAGAGAAGGAAAGGAAAGAGACGGGGAGAAAGAGAGAAGGGTGGAAGGATGGAAGGAAGGACGGAAGGAAGGAAGGGAGATGTGAAGAAAGTAGAAGGAAAAGAAGGAAAGGGAAGGCACAGAGAGAAGAAGGAAGGAGGGAGGGAGGGAGGGAAGGAAGGACGGACGGAAGGAGAAAGAGAAGGAAAGAGAAAGAGGTAAAAAGAGATGGAGGGAAGGAAGGAGGGAAGGAAGGACGGACGGAAGGAAGGACGGAAGGAAGGACGGAAGGAAGGAGAGGGACGTATAAAGAAAGTGGAAGGGAGAGAAGGAAAGGAAAGAGACGGGGAGAAAGAGAGAAGGGTGGAAGGATGGAAGGAAGGACGGAAGGAAGGAAGGAAGGAGATGTGAAGAAAGTAGAAGGAAAAGAAGGAAAGGGAAGGCACAGAGAGAAGAGGAATGAAGGAAGGTGGAAAGAGAAAGAGAAGGAAAGAGAAAGAGGTAAAAAGAGATGGAGGGAAGGAAGGAGGGAAGGAAGGAAGGACGGAAGGAAGGACGGAAGGAAGGACGGAAGGAAGGAGAGGGACGTATAAAGAAAGTGGAAGGGAGAGAAGGAAAGGAAAGAGACGGGGAGAAAGAGAGAAGGGTGGAAGGATGGAAGGAAGGACGGAAGGAAGGAAGGAAGGGAGATGTGAAGAAAGTAGAAGGAAAAGAAGGAAAGGGAAGGCACAGAGAGAAGAGGGAATGAAGGAAGGTGGAAAGAGAAAGAGAAGGAAAGAGAAAGAGGTAAAAAGAGATGGAGGGAAGGAAGGAGGGAAGGAAAGAGAGGGAGATTTACAAAGAAACTAAGGAAGAGAAGAAAAGAAAAGGAAAGAGACAGAGAGAAAGAGAGAGGGAGGGAAGAGAGAAGGACGAAAGTCAAGACGGAAGGAAGAAGGAAGGGGATGGAGGGAGTTAGGAAAGGAGAGAGAGAGAAAAGGGGAAAGAAAGCAAGAGGAAGGGCAAAATGAGAAAGGAAGAGAGAGAGAACTGGAGGCCTCCTGAATGTGGGCTGGCGGAACCGGAGCCGGGCTGGCCGAGGCTATGCCCACGTGATCCTCCCACCAAAGCACCCAAAGAGAGGCACGAGATCCACGTCCATGCGCCGTGCTCCTCCTCCTCGTCCCCCCAGCGGGGAAACAGAGCGTGCCCTTCTCCTTGCCAGCCCCCCCACCGCCACCTCTCCAGGGCCAGCTCCCGCCTCTCCCCAGCCGGGCGCCTCTATTAAGCCTGGCATCGTGTTAGCGATATTGTTTTCTCCTTCACTGGCTCCCAGGGAGCCATCCAGCCGGAGATTTATCGCTGGGGCTAAAATCACCTTCCCTCCTTAAGTGAGCCATCCATAGTGGGTGATCAGGGATGGCCCCCCATTCCGCCCGCCCGGAAACACAAATTCAATCTCGCCTGGCCTACGGAGCAAATCCATTTTGAGCAAGACAGCTGCCTGCCTGGCGTGGCCACGGGGCGCTCATTTCCCTTCCCTTCCTTCCGACCTTGATGCAAAGCAAGGAGAAGGAGGGTTGCCCATTTCCATGCTCAGGTGGGTGCACTGATGTGCTCTGGGACCCATTTAGAATACAGGAGACCTGCCAGCCCTGCAAGGAAGAAGTTTTCTGACCCCCAAATAAGGGGCACCCTTATTATAAAGGGTGCCTGCCAACCCTACAAGAGGCAAAGTTTCTGGTCCTCAAATACGAGACACCTCTTACCTGTCAGTCCCATAAGGGGCAGATTTTCTGATCCTTATTAAAATAGACCCAAGCGTCCGCTAATAGCATCTCAGTAGCCAAAGCCTTATGCCACCCGAGAAACCGCTGCCTCGTTCCGCGGGGCCTTTAATAGGCCGTAATGTTTGCCATTTAGAGTCGGCCTCATAATAGCAGCCAGCTGCTCGACCATGTATACGATACACAAGGCTCGCCGCGGTGGCGGCGTTGGGCCTATTTATTAGGTTGCCTTTTTAGCGGCCAATTCCAAGAGATACCTGGGGACTGCGGCGATGCATTTATCCCTTGCTGTGGGGCTAAGATTTGCTCTGGCAGGGAGGTGGAGAGAGCCTTCCTTATGCATAATGGCACTGGATCTCAGGGGCTGACCCTGAATCTTCAGTTTCCGATGCTCCAGTTTTGGGGGATTCAGCGGGGGGCCAGAGGAACGGTGCAAACCTCCAGAGCACGCGCTTGCTGCAATTTTCCGGGATTCACAGAATCACAGAGCTGGAAGAGACCCTCAAGGGCCATCCAGTCCAACCCCCTTCTGCCATGCAGGAACAAACACCCAAAACATCCCCGGCAAATGGCCATCCAGCCTCTGTTTAAAAACCTCCAAAGAAGGCGACTCCACCACACCCCCAGGCAGCGCATTCCGCTCTCAGACTGCTCTTACCATCAGGAAGTTCTTCCAGACTTTCTCAGAAAATTGCTAAAATTATTCATCTCTCCCCTCCGAGAAGAAAACTTGCAAAAAATGAAGTCTCTCCTTTGGCCCTGCTTCTTTGGTGATGGCAGGGGAATTCTTTCTTGCTTGGACGTACTGAGCAGTCGGCGAAATAAAACGAAACGGCCCATCTGTCGCTTCTGGGTTAGCTTTCGGGTTGGGGCTGGGAGATAGCAGCAGTTGAAAAACCAATAACCATAAAAGCGGAGATGGATTTTCCACTTAAGTTGGCCCCAGACTGTTGCATTGGAATGTCACTTCAACGGCTCTCTCCGGTATGACCTGGTAGAAGCCAATATGCACAGGCGGGGTCCTTGCTTGGCAATGGATTTTTCTCAATGCAACCCCGCATGCTAGACTGTAAAGAGGTTGTGGACCATGGGTTGAGAATCTGGCTCTCCGTGCTTCCCCAAACAACCACGTTCCTTGCATCCTGATGCCAGCTTTTAGTGCTAACCCAGCTTTTTGGTAGGTACAGAAAGGCTCCAACACTACTCCTGAGGCTTAGCTGTGCCGCTGTTAGAATCATAGACTTGGAAGAGACCCCAAGGGCCATCCAGTCCAACCCCATTCTGCCTTGCAGGAAGACACCATCCAAGCATTCCCAACAGATGGCCATCCAGCCTCTGTCGAAAAACCTCCAGAGGAGGAGACTCCATCACACTCCAAGGCAGTGTATTAGTGTATTCCACTGTCAGACTGCTCTTACCATCAGGAAGTTCTTCCTAATGTTTAGAGGGAATCTCTTTTTCTGAAGTTTGAATCCATTGCTCCGTATCCTAGTTTCACGAGCAGCAGAAAACAAGCTTGCTCCATTTTCCACTGACATGGGAATTCCCAGTCACCACTGTGAACCGGGAAATATGCTCAAGAGGAATGTGCAGGAGTTTCTGGAAAACCTCCAAATTTCGCAGTTTGATCCAAAATAATGACAGGAAGAAAATGCAGGAGAGAGATAGAAAAACAAACATATTATTATTACTATTATTACTATTATTATTATTATTATTATTGATCGAGATTTTTACCTCCTTAGTCTAAGGCAGACGAATATGGAGAGGAAACCAAGCACACATATTTGTATCAATCTCTTCTCTTTTCCTCCTTCTTCTGACTTGCTCTAATTGACAACTTGACGGGGAAAAATAATAAAGTCGAATCAAATTTCCAAAGCTATTTTCAGCTTGCTGAGTTTTTTGGTTTCTTTAAAAAAAACACACACCAATTGTTCCTTCCGCCAGCTTAAACACCACCTACGCTCACTCTATTTATTCCTTCTTCTTTTTTTTTATTATATTTATTATTATTTAAATTTCTCCCTCTCAGGTTAGAGCTCGTCTAACGCGGAGCTTTCAGATCTTCTGAGAGAGAGAGGCTCGGCTGCCGCCTGAGCTAATTGGCAATTTTGAAAAAGCCGAACGAAAGGAGAAAATACAAACATGCTCCTGAGTTTAATTTGAGGCAGTGTTTTTGTACATGTATGAAAAAGCAACTTGGAGATTTAACTTACACTCACTGGGGATAATGGGAGGCGTAGTCCAATGCTTCCTGAAGGTTAGCAGATTCAACGATTGGACAGGATGCTGCAAAGGGTACATGGCTATGATCTTGTAGGTATGCTTTATCTCCTGATCCAAGACCTTAAACTCCACTTTAAAAGCCAGCCAGCCACATTCAATGCAGAAGATCTATCTTGCTAGAGAGCAGGATACTGAAGGATGATGCATTCAGCCCTCCATGCCAGTGATCCACAGTGCAATAAACAGACACCAGGCCCCCTGCAGAGTCCTGCCACAACTCAGAGAGACATCCCACAGTGTGATGCGGCAGCTAAAAAGGCCAATGTGACTCCAGACTGCATCCCTAGGGTATAGTTGGCCTTCCACGTTTGCAAATTTGACTTGGATTATTTGTGAGTTTCTCCAATCTCAGCCCGTCTTTTCCTGGGGCAGTCTCCCTCTCCGATCAAGCCGCGGAGCCCTTTAAAAATCCACCTCCGGTCCTCCTCATCCTCCAGCAGCCGCTGCCCGGCCAGCTAAGGATGGGTTGCACCCAGTTTCTCTGCACAACAAACCCTCTCCCGATGCCCCCTGACACCCAAGGAAGGAGATGGGCGAGAGAGAGGAAGCACAGGCTCACCGTGCCAATCCATTCCCTTTCTCTTTCCTTTCTCTGACCTCCGTTGGACCCTGGGCCTCTCCCCACCACGCCTTGGCACGTCCACACCCACATATATTTTAATACTTGCAATTTTTCCGTTTTTGCAAGGATCCTGTGCTTCTAACCCAGCCAACGTGGAGAGCCAAGCGGAATATTGTGTCTAGTTCTGGGCACCGCAGTTCAGGAAGGATATGGACAAGCTGGGATGCGTCCAGGCATTCGGTCATGGAACTATAAAGCTGGAAAGAGTCACTGCTCCACAGACGGTATACGACACCAGAAAGATTACGAAAAATAACCAAAACCGGGAATGCAAAATGTTGGAAATGGGACAGGGTCTTTTTTCCATATGTGGTGGACATGTAAGATAGCAAAAAAAAATAAAATAAAATTCAAAGGTTGTACACGATGAAATTCAAAGAATTTGTAATTTGAATTTTGAAATGAAACTGGAGTTTTATTTGTTAAATATGCCAGGGCAACAAAGGGAGAAGTCACCAGAAGATACTATTATATTTAATAACTGCAGCAAGGTTGACCTATGCGCAATACTGGAAAGAAAAGAAATATATTGATATAGAAGAGTGGAAGTTAAAAGTTTGGATATGGTAGAGATAGAAACATTAGCATCTTCTTTGAAGAATAAACCGATCCAGAACATTGAAAGAGAATGGAAAAGAGTATTGGATTGGATTGGGTAAGGATATAAACGTATAAGAAACGAAAGAAAGAAATAAGGTCATCGCTCTTATCTGTTTAAAATGGAAATTATGTTTGAAAGAAGCAGATTCAACTGGAAGACTCAAACTTCTGGTTTGACGTGTGTGTGTGTGGGGGGGTTTATTTTTCAAATTAAACTATCAATAAAAATATTAAAAAAAAAATAAAGCTGGAAAGGGTCACAAGGGCCTTTCTTTTCTCCTAGCTCAACATCCCCGTCCCCTGACGGCAGGCTGATGTCACTCCTGGTATTCACGTCACACTGACGTCATGCCATTATTCGCCTTGAATTATTTTGTGGCTTTCATTCGGAATTGTTTAAAATGCTTTCATTGGTCTCTGTGCCACCCTGAGATCTCATGATGGACTCTGGAACGGGGGGGGGGAATGAACAACTCATCGAATGAATAGCAAACATTCCCATCGTTGGGTCGGCTGGGCTCTGAGTTCGAGACCAGCCCTTTCTTCCACCAAGCCTGTTTTCTTACCCTGCAGTTAAAAGAAAAAGAAGTACAACCACCTCCAAGAACCGGGGGATGATTTTTCAAGGTAGCCATGGGCACATCTCTTGAAAGAGAAAACCCAGCTGCCTGGCAGATTTAAGCACCCCGTTGCTGTAGCAACAATGAAATCCCAGCGGAAAACAAAAACAAGATTCGGCTAACCCTTTTGCCACCGGTGGGCTACGGTTGCAGGGAGGGGCAATCGGGTGGGCCGGAGGTTGCAAAGTGGGTTAAAATTCGATGCAGATCCAAACACAGGCCAAACGCAGTGCCGCCCCAAGTCCCCGCTTAGCATGCCCTGCCACCAACGCTTTGCCTTTTTTGCTGCTTCGGAGACTCAACTGGTGAGCTCGATGAGAGCATTGCTCTCATTGGGGACAGGTGGAATGAGTCACCAGGCACTGTGTTTTTCATCTCGGAGTCCTCTTAGCAAGAAAAAAAAGAGAGAGTGTGCACGCACGTACGGGTGGCGAGATGGGGGAGATGGACCCATGCCGGAGGTGTTAATTTTAACCCTACCCTCTTGGCTGCCTTCCAGGGCCAGTAATTGTCTCTCCTCTCACCCTGCTGCTTCAATTAGATTGCGGAGATCCAGGCAAGGGAAGCGGGACGGCTGCACCGTTGCCGCCCAGGCCTGCCTGTGGCTTTGTGCAGGCATTTTCCTGGAAAGGAAGCACAGAATCATAGAGTTGGAAGAGACCCCAAGGGCCATCCAGTCCAAGCCCCTGCCGTGTAGAAAATACATAAGCGCTCCTGACAGATGACCAACCAGCATCTATTTAAAAGGAAGGAGACTCCACCACACTCTACAGCAGCATATTCCATTACTGAATGGCTCTTACCGTCAGGGATTTCTTCCCAATGCTTAAGTGGAATCTCTGTTCCTGCAGTTTGAAGCCATTGCTTCATATCCTAGTCTCTGGCGCAGCAGCAAACAAGCTTGCCCCATCTTCCATACGACATCCTTTCAAATATTTAAACATGGCCATGGAGTCATCTCTTATGTTCTCTTCTCCAGGCTAAACATCCTTGGCTCCCTCAACTGCTCCTCAGAGGGTTCCATGGTTTCCAGGCCTTTTACCATTTGATCGATTGATCCATCCATCCATCCGTCCATCCACCTGTCCGTCCATCCATCTGTCTGTGCATCTGTGTTTCCGTCCGTCATCCATCCATCCATCCATCCATCCATCCATCCATCCATCCATCCATCCATCCATCCATCCATCCATTTATCCACCCATCCCTTCATCCATCCAACCATCCATTTGTATGCCGGTCTGCCCATCTGATCTTCCATCCGTATGTCTGTCTGCCCACCCATTTGTCCCTCCCTCTCTCCCTCCATTTGTCCATTCATCCCTCCATCAGTCCATCTATCCATCCATCCATCCATCTATCCATCCGTCCATCCATCAGTCTATCAATCCAGCCATCCGTCCATCCATCCATCCATCCGCTGGTCCCTCCATCCATCCATCCATCGGTCCATCTGTCCGTCCGTCCGTCCGTCCACCCACCCACCCACTGGTCCATCCGTCCGTCTGTCCATCAGTCCGTCCGTCCGTCCGTCCGTCCGTCCATCCATCCACTCATCCATCCACCTATCTACCCATCCCTTCATCCATCCACCCACACATCCATTTGTACGCCTGTCTGTCCGTCCGTCCGCCCGCCCGTCCCTCCCTCCGTCCATCCTGGAGAATGAGCAAAAGCAGCAGAAACGGCAGAGAAAGACAGCCGAGGAAAGAGACCCCCCATCATTGTAAACAAAGGTTTATTGGAAGGGAGATAATCTTTTGTTTTTTTCTCCAGAGTGATACAGAGAAGTTTTCGTACTGCTGTAGCATGCAGGAGAGACGCGCATATTTAAAAGATGAAAAGTCCGGCGGGCGGGGGGAGCACAGGTCACGAGAGGGCTTACGTCACTACCAGCCCCACTTCTTTTCCCAAGGCCCCACACGCTTCCCCGCACCCTATTTACAGTGTGCTTATTATTTTCCCCTCTTCTGTGGGGGAGGAAGAGGCACCGCCCCAGGGAATGGGAGGTGAGCGTCGGGGGCACGGATTGTTCCGGTTGCTGCCCCCCACCCCCTCAAACACCCTCCTCCCTATCCCAAACCTCCTCCCCTAAGTGCATTTATGGGGCAAACGGGTCAGTCAGACATCTTTCTCTCCCCTCCCCATACAACCCACAAAATAAATCCCAGCAAAGTAAAAATAACATTAGAATAAGTTTGCCAGAGCAGACCCCCATTGCCAATCCGTTCCAGCCCAGGGTGCGGAAAAGTTACTCTTTGGGACTACAAGTCCCAGAATCCCCAGGACTCCTGAACCAAGGGTCAGCCTCTGAGCTCTTTCCCAGAGATCTCAGACAGGCTTTTCGGTGCTCGGAAGGCCCTTTCCCACTTCTTGAGATGTTGTAGGGTTTGGGAATAATAGCATTATAACAGTCTAGTGTGGAAATGGCCTCCGAGACCTCTCAGCAGTTTGACCCATGGAAAGGGACGGAGACGTCATCAGAAGATATCAACTGGCATCAAAGCAGTGTCAGGCCTGCGGCAGCACTGGGAATTATTTAAAAAGGGGTATTGATTCCCACTTCCCGACGGCTAGCACCCACTGGAAACAAAGAGTACGGGCCTCTCCACCCAAGAAAATTCTTGATTTTGCAAAGGAAAGGTAACCTTGGATACGGTGCCGCTTTATGCCAGATGGGCTACCAGTTCTTAGGGTAGTCCAGGATATGAGTACACAATTGTGTGTTCAAACAACACCCTAGGACCTCACTCAGAAGTAAAAGAAATCAGGATGGGGACCGAAGAAGGAATCTGGTCTTTTGATTCTTCTTTATCCCCCCAAAATCCCTTCCACAACCGGGGACCAAATACCAAATGACTCTAGAAAATCAAAACAAAACAAAAAGCAAAATTGGGGGTGGGGGAGAGAGAGAGAGACCACCCACAAGGGAAGCCTCGGTTTTTGTGCGTCGGCGTCTGCAACTTCCCTAGCGAGTTGACAACATACTTTCTTTCGCAACTTCCCTAGAGAGTTGATGCCGTACCTCCTTCCGCAACCTCCCTAGCAAGTTGGCGGCTGTACCTCCTTTCGCAACTGGGCCGATGCTTCCTATTATTTCCTTCGCCCTCCTTTTGTCGTGTCCTGTGGCGGCAACACAACCCCATCAGCACCACTAGAGGGGGTGGGACAACCCCGGAGCCGCCCGGCCCGCCCACCCGCCGCGTAGCCGAACAGAAGAGGGCTGTCGTAACCATGAGAAAGAGTTCAACGAGGAAGCGCCAAGATGAAAATTCCCCCCAAAACTCACACACACTCACGCACACAGAAGAGGTTCCCCCCCTCGCTTATTATTTTTTTGCCTCAAGCAGGACTTCCTGGTGGACCCCCCCTCTCCTCGACAATCCGTACACACAAGAGAGGGGGAACGTAGGTCCGACTTTCCCTCTGTCCCTCCCCGTACGGGAACCAGGGTCTCTTGATGGTCGTTTGTGTTTTGTTTCCCTGCTTTGCCTCTCCTCTTCCTCTCCGCCGTGAAACCCCGCCCCCTTCTGCGCGAGGAGGGAGGTCACCAAGCCAAGCCACGCCCCCCAGGGCCGTCTCCCGCTATTTGACCGAGGAGGGAGTCCGCTCAATGCCACTGTATTTGAGGAGGTGGCTCAAGTCCGTGAGGGTATGATGGGGGCCCAGCGTCGGCGCCCGCTGCTGTGCCCGGGCATAAGCCGCTTGGCTCTCCCCACTGTTGAAAGTGTGGTTGCGCCTCAGATGTGCGCTCGCCTTGGTGGCAGCGTTGTTGCTATTCGAGTTCAGCTTTTCGGGGTTCCACTGAACAGAATCCCCCGTCTCCCCGCTCGGGGCCGAGACCACCCGTCGCCGGTCCGGGCTGTCGTGGGGCGTGATGGGCATCTCGCCTCCGTAGGAGCTCCGCGTCCCACAGGGCCGGTGTGAAGGGGGGATCTGCTGCAGCTGTTGGGACAGGACCCCCCGGGGCCCCTCGTTGCCGCTCCCGCCGCCACCACTCCCGCTGCTGATTGGAAGGTAACGCATGTCCAGGGAGAGGTCCCCCGTCTCGCCCTCCAGTTCTGAGTCCATCAACATGGAGTGGCAAGAAATCGGCAGGACCCGTCCGGAACTGATGTGGTGCGGGGGTACTGGAGTGTGGCCGGTGTGGAGGAGGATAACCGAAGAAGGCGGATCGCCAGCCCGTAAGGACGCATTGATAAGATTGTGGCTGTACTCCCAGCTGCACGGTTTTGGGCACCGCTTCTGCTGCAAGGGGGTCTGCTCCGGGGTGGGGAGGACCCCTGAATCCAGGTCGTGCTGGCTGACTTTGATGAGCCCCTTGGGCCAACCGTTCTGCATCAGCGGAGCCAACAGATTCTCCGGTTGACCCCCGGGGCCGCCTCGGGATCGCCGTTCGCCCAGCCGGCTGACGCTCACCACCGACTCGCTGTGGGAGAGGATGTTCTCTTTGTCCTTTCGGCGGGCCAGCTCCTTCCGGTCGCGGTGGCCGATGAACCAGCAGACGCTGAAGCCCGAGATGACGGCTCCGATGACAAAGGCTGCCACGGAAGAGATGACCAGGAGGTTCACTGACACCAGGCCGTCCGGTTCGTCCACGAAGCTTTCGGTCACCAGACCTGGGGGAGAAGGGATGGGGGTCAAAGTGTGGCTGGAAGCGTGCTGCTCATACTGTTAAAACACTGGTGACTGGTGACTTCCAGGTCAGTTGGGCAGTGAATCCATTCCAGGTTTTCAGTCAGGCTTTATGGGAACTGTCCAAGGCACAGAACGCTATTCTTAAATAGGTTCAGTACCTTGGAGAGTTCCTGTGGGGGAAAAGAAATCATTTCTTTGCCCCCTATATGCCCCCAAACACTCTCTGTGGGACTTTGTGAGCATTCTTGGCATGTTTTGGGGCCCTTTTTTTTTAACCTGTAGGGAAAAACTCAGTGGAGATGCCCTCCACAACCCCTGGAAGTCATTTTGGAGCAGAAAATCGTTTTGCAAAAAAAGATTGCTGGTGGCCACAAGAACTACCCTGGGGGCACTTTGCTGGCACTGATGTCGGTTGTTTTGGACTTCAGCTCCCAGCTGCCTTGGCCAAGGATCAGGGATTCTGGGAGTTGAAGTCCAAAAGCCCTTGGAAAACCAGAGTTTGGGAATGTGCTGCTCTCTGTCACCGTCTAGTCGCCCAGCAAGATCTGAACTCAGGATGTTCTGAGTTCATCCCTCTGCCTTCTTAGCAGCTGTGCTAGGCTTGAACTGTGGACGGACACGCACCTTCACAGTCTCCGAGGTGGGAGGTCTTGCCCCCGCGGATGTCTTGCTCAAAGGCCACTCTGTGAATAGACCAAGAGAGATAAGAAGGGTTAAAAGAACCTGAATTTGATAAAAGGGAAGGAAGGGGTGGAGATTGAGGAGGGAAATGACACCACCATCCATGCCGATCCACAAGTACCAGGACTTCGACCTTGCTCTTGTACACCACTGGGTCAGATAACTAGTTGTCGTGTGCTTTCAAGTTATTTGCAGCTTACAACAACCTGAAGGCGAACCTATCAAGGGTTTTCTAGGCCAGATTTGTTTGGGGGAGGGGTGTTGGCCATTGCTTCCTCTGAGGCTGAGAGTGTGTGACTTGCTCAGCATCACCCCATTGGTTTCCGTGGCCGAGTGGGGAACCAACAATGTTGTTGGTGTTGTGTGCCTTCCAGCTGTTCTGACTTATGGAGACCCTAAGGTGACTCTATCACAGGGTTTTCTGGGGGCTGAGAGTATGTGACGTGCCCAAAGTTACCCAGTGGGTTTCTGTGGCCAAGTGGGGAATCGAGCCCTGGTCATAGTCCAATGCTCAAACCACTACAACATGCTGCCTTAAAAAGCCAGTGTCTTCTATCCGGGACATTGATAGAGGATGAATGCCAGCAATAAGCGGGCCTTGGGGTATGCCCCATAGATATCCCAGAATCGTAGAATCTTAGAGCTGGGAGGGATTCCAAAGACCATGTAGTCCGAACTCCTGCCATGCAGAGATACAGAGCTAAAGCTGTTCCAAAAGGTGGCCACCCAAACTCCAGAGATGGAGAATCCACCGTGCTCTTATTTAGAAATATGCTGTAAATAGGTTGTGCTTCCCCAAACCTGCCGATACCTCTCCGTGGGTGCCAGTGGCACCCTTTTGGCTACTTATGCAATACTGCTGGTTGCCAAGATGCAGACAGACACTTTATGACATCCTCTGCCTCATTCCGAGGAGCAGAGAAGACGTGCAGGCTTTGAGATCTGAGACCCTCTGGGATTTTATCATCACACGAGGTTACCTGGTACTGCGTTCCAGGAAAATACAGGCACCTTCGGAGGTCCAACCGCAGTATGGGTCCCGGCTCCCCAAGCAGTTTCTGAAAGGCAGAAAACAAAGACGTGTGTGTATGTAGCGTTGCACCATTCTCCGACATTTCACTGATGAAACTCAGGACTCATCAGAGGGCAGTCGAGATAGCAAAAGTTATGAAAGAGGAAGAAAAGAAAAGCTAAGAGAGGCTGCGGCGGTTTGCTTTTGCCTCAGCCGACTGGGAAGGGAAAGATTCCTCGACCCTCTTTCCCCATCCCTTTTGTCAAGTTATTTAAGTGCAAATCTCCTTTTGCAGCAACTGAAGCAAGATGGCTTAATCTCAGATTACAATTTTGGTTTAAACTCTGTTTACAGTCTGGGAGTACTCTCAATTTGCAGAAAGTAGGAGGTCGAGGGATAAACTAGAAAATTTTAGGAGGAGCCGGAAAAACAGGACGGTGGAATTAATCGGGACTGTCCCTGTCAAAGCAGAAGAGTTGGAATGAATGTAAATGCAAGAAACTGGAAATATCTGAGAGCATTTTTAGAAGCATGTCTTAGAGTTCCAAAAAAATATAAGCATGATAGAAAAGGTTAGATGTGACTGTCCTTTCCAGATCTGGGGTTAGTCTACCAGGAACGAAAAGAGATGAAATGACAAGGGAAATACATCAGACGAGAAGGGCAAGACTCTATCCCGTTCTTTTCTCTCCCCCATGGCTGACTTAACTGTTTGCACGCTGCACTTATTTTGCAGCAAATGACGCAAGCGGAGGCCAAGAAGGTCTCAGCAACCAAGAGGGAGAAGATGGTGGGACAGAGAGAAGGGCCTTTCTAGAAGTTCTTACGAGTTCAAAAAGGGGGATATGGTCCTTGAAACAGCCTGTACCCAAACCATATGGAGCTTTATAGGTCACTGGATGCTGGCAGCCATGTGGAACCATATCACAAACCAGCCTGAGCACTTCTTCTCTCCATCGTGAGCGGGTCTTTTGTAAAGCTAACAGCTCTTCATTGTCAGTTCAAGAGCATTAGATGCATTAGACCGCAGATCGCCGACAACCATAGAAACCGCAAAATGATTTTTCGTTCTGCTTGTTGCAAGTTTTTGCTGTTCTATTTATCTTTCTTCCTCTCTCCACCCAATTTCTTCACCCTTTGGTTGTGTCTGAAATGTTCTCGCCCAGTCCCCTTCCCAGCCCTCCATGATCCCGAGGGTCCAGGTATTAAAAACGGCCAAGTTTTGAATAATAGAGCCGATGACGTTTCCGGAAATCAGGCGAAGAAATGTCTTGCCAAGCGCCGCAGAGGGTGGCAAAGCCCTCACGGTGGGTGACGGATGGATCTAATATCGCGCCGTCATGGGGGTGGCCGGAGGCTTTCTGCAGGAATCAGCAGACACGCCACACACGTACACTCTTTCTCTCACACACACATCTCATTCCGTCTCCAAAATATGACCCTCCTGGGAATGTCATGGAACAGGCTGGCTAAACATCCTCGGGGCATCCGATACGGAGCTGTTTTTATGGGCTTGGTTGCTCGCGTCTGGGAAAGGACATTCTTGACTGTTTTATCCTCCCTGGTGGAGACTAATCATTACAACGGTTTCCTCCGCGCCGAGGGAGAAAATGAATTTTTCATGGAATCGCAAGGTTGGAAGAGACCCCCAAGGGCCATCCAGTCCAACCCCAAACTGCCCTGCAAGGAGACACAATCCAAGCACTCCTAACAGATGGCCATCTAGCCTCTGTTGGAAAACCTCCAAAGAAGGAGGTTCGTACGCTGCGGTATGAAAGACTATATCTCTCCATGTGAGCCTGGCTGTACTTTAAGATTTGCAAAGGGAAGTCCCGTCACCCTCCCGGGTGCGTTTGGTGGGGACACAAGAGAGGGGGGCCTTTTTGGTGGCTGCTCCCAAGTTGTGCCAGCAGGTAAAGACCATTTTATTTAGGGAGGCATTTGGTATATACTATATAAAGCACCTGTCGGTGGTTAAGTACCGCAGATTCTTCTCTCAGGCCAGACGTAACTTTTTTTTCCTACTGAATTACTTCGAGGCAGATTTGCCGGTGTCCCATATCTAGAAAGACGGTGCCCTTGCAATAATACGGAATTTGAGTCAATGACGCCTGTTTTTTTGTCCTGTAGCTACTATAATCAAGCTCATCAGGATATATTTAATCTATTATTCAGTAAATTTCCTGGAAGTTCAGATCCATTTTATACCAGGTTCCTGTTGGAAGACAAGTCCCCAGAACTGACTCTGGCTGCTGCTCAATTTCTTACAGAGGTGGCCGGGATGCCAGATAAAAGTCGGCACTAATTGTTTTACCGTTTTGATTTTTCCTTTCGGATGTTCTGTTCCCTTTCGGTCTTACGTTTGAGTTCTTTTTTGTTGGATCTACGGACTGCAATAAATGGACCATGATAATGGATTTTTAATATCTCATGTCAGATGGTGCTTTCAACAGCTACGTATATGTCATGTTTCTGTTTCACCATATTTTAATTTTATTTTTAACATCGCTTTTAACCTGTATTTTTAACTTGTGGGGTTTTTTTTTCCTCTTCTTTAATAACAGTCTGGTTTAATTGTGGTTTAACTTTTGTGTTAATTTCAGTGTAGTTTAGTCATACGGTATTTTTAAATGGTTGAATGATTGCATACCATTTTTTCATCATGGGAAAAAGCAAGATATAAATCAAATCATCAAATCAATTTGGTGTGCAGGAAACACTCGTTTTGTACACTCAAAATTCTGGGTTATGTGTGTGTGTGTGTGTGCGAGAAAAGCGTTTTTTTTCCGTCCAGAAAACTTTTTTTGGTGCAGATATTTGTAGCATTACAAACAAAACCATAGTTTCTCAGGATGAGTTAATTCTGTAAATTCCTGAGTGATTTTAGCCCACATTCTTTAAACTGAACTTTACCTATGGTATAAATGAATTAATTTATTTTTTGAGGTATTTGGTAAATGGTATAAAAAATTTGGGCAACAGAGTTAAAATAGGGTTTAAGTCCTGATTTTATTTATAAGCACATTTATTAAATAGGGTCTGTTTGCAACAAGGGCAGGAAATCAATTTTTAAACCGTTGCAAGTTTTTCTTAGCTTCTTTTAGTCAAGCTTTGAATTCTAGTTTAATTACATAAGCCTTGCGGCTGAGGTTGTCGTGTCGTGTTGCTTTGTATTTTGGACCTGATATATTGCTTTGCATGGCCTGTGTGTGTGTTGTATGTTTTCTATGCTTATGTGTAAAGGTAAAAAAAAAAAAAAAGGGTTTTTTAAAAAAAGCGGAGGGACTCACTTCATACAGCCGGAGTGTTGGTGGCACCGGGCCACGGGGGTGCGTACCACACAGGGTGGGAAGGCCAACAGCAGAGAGCTGGTGGCTTTGTCCAGCTCCATGCTCAGCAATTTCCGTTCGGACGCACTGTCCTTCCCGCACCTGGAGGACGAAATCAAAAGCACAGCTCAGAGCGAGGAAAAAGGCAAGCAACGACCAGGGGATCTGTTCACTCTACAGAATTATTGCACTGTGATACCACTTCAACCGCCGGGGTCCCGTCCATGCCCTGTAAGAACAGACTTAGAGAGCTGGGGATGTTTAGTCTGCAGAAGAGAAGGTGAAGAGGGGACAGGATAGCCATGTTTAAATATCGGAAGGGATGCCATGCAGAGGAAGGAGAGGGCTTGTTTTCTGCTGCTCCAGAGACCAGGACAAGGAGCAACGGATTCAAGCTGCAGGAACGGAGATTCCATTTGAACCCCAGGAAGGACTCCCTGGCGGTCAGGGCTGTCCGGCAGTGGAAGATGCTGCCTCGGAGTGTGGTGGAGTCTCCTTCTTCGGAGGTTTTTAAGCAGAGGCTGGAAGGCCGTCTGTCGGGAGTGCTTTGAGGGTGTTCCTGCATGGCAGGGGGTTGGACTGGATGGCCCCTGGGGTCCCTTCCAACTGTACATTTCTATGATTCTATGGAATCTTGAGACTGGCAGTTTAAGGAGGGACATTTTGAATCCTCAGCCAGAGAGCTCCTCTAGGGCTTCACCCGAAATCCCAGATTGCAAAAGGAATACCTTTGCTCAACTCTGGCTTTGTACCGTGGGCATTTCTGGCCTCCCATTCCCCCCCCTTTCTTTGCCCACTTTCGGCTTACCTGTCGCTCGGGTAGGTCTCAAACTCCTCCAGCAGTAAGCTGCGACTGCTGGCCCTTACGGTTGCTGAGCTGGCGCTGAGATTGGCGCGGATGAGAAACTTGAGGACGGTGCCCGTGTTGGAGGCGAGGAAGACCACCGTGTGGTTTCTGCCCGGCCCGGCGGCAGGGTCTACCACAATCTTCCGTAGCTGATACCTGCCAGGAAAATGGAAAGGACCCAGTTATGTCAACAATCCGTCAGGGGTAGAAAGATCGGTTCCTCTTACAGCAAAAAACAGTGCAGTCCATATCAGCGGGGCAGTGAATCCACTCCAAGTCTTCTTCCAGATCGCAATGTTGCTATCCAATGTATGAGAACTATTTTGGGGAATACCTGTAGCATTCCTTCCTTCTCCTTTTTTAAAAAAATCAACTTTTGCAGGGCTTCCTAACTCTTTTACTGTTTAATTTAATGTAATGCCATGTTACCCTGATTGTTTTTCATAGAAACGTAAGAGTTGGAAGAGACCAACTCTAGAGGAATTGGGTATGACCAACTCTAGGGAGCTGGGTACGTTGAACCTGGAAAAAAGAAGGTTAAGAGGGGTTAAGAGCTATGTTTAAAGGAAAGGATGTCATATGGAAGATGGGGCAAGCTCATTTTCTGCTGCCCCAGAGACTAGGACACGGAGCAATGGATTCAAAGTACAAGGAAAGAGATTTCATCTAAACATTAGGAAGAACCTATTGATGGTAAGAGCTGTTCAACAGTGGAATCTGCTGCCTTGGAGCGTGGTGGAGTCTCCTTCTTCGGAGGTTTTTAACCAGAAGCTGGACGGCCATCTGTTGGGAATGCTTTGATGGTTGGATTGGATGGCCCTCGGGATCTCTTCCAGCTCTGTGATGCTATGAATCCGAGCCTTATAGAATCCACTAACCACAGTACAGTATGAGAAAAAACAAACACACACTCTATTATTGGGATAAATCGATTGTATATCTAAGAAACTTTCAGAGGGAAAACTCAATCATTGGTTCTGAAGGAAAAGCTTAGAGCTTTTAAAATACTAGGCAGCAACGTGATAATCACAGACGCACTAGAAGAAATATATTTTGTAGATAATCTTAGAACCAAAAGCTGATGAGTTAGAAGTCATTTATATGTATTTTTTGCTCCCTTTTTAGTTTGATTGTAGTCTAGTTTAATTTAGTATGACGTTAGATATTAGAGTTTCTTTGTCTGTTTCTTTGCTGTTTGTCTTTTTAATCCCCTATCTGTTGCTTTACATATTAAATACATGTTAATAAAAATATTAAAAAGCAAATAAAAAGCCACTCAGTGGTTAAACATTCAGGCTCCGAGAATATTTAGATTCCTAGTCCTCTGATGCAACTTTAACTCTTACGGTGCCATCCAAGGAATTCTGGGATTTATAGTTTGGGAATGACTGAGAATTACGGCGCCATCCCAGGGAATTCTGGGATTTGTAGTTTGGGAATGACTGAGCCACACAGTGCGGTTGTTCAGGAGAGCGGACAAGAGCGCTCGCGTACTTTGGGTGATGGCGAGGATGATGACGACGACCTCTTAAATGCCAATTAAAACCTGGAATGGATCCACCGCTCCACTGACATGGAAGCCAACAGCCCTCCCTGTTAAATCCGAATGAAGAGAGGCACCAAACACACACACATACACACAAACACCTTCTCCGGTTTGGAAGGAGACGAAACAAAAATCAATTAGCGAGAAGTTTTTGGTTTTTTTTCCCTCCGGACGTTTCATTAAAAGCGGCAATTATCCCCACCAATTAATTCCGGCTGTTTTGCAGGCGAAGCCAGCCAAAGCAATTGTTGAGCGTGGAGCTTGGAGGCACCCGGGGACAGGAAGACGGGGCAGTTGTTGTGCGATGGACAATTGTCCCTCTGAGATGCCTTAAATCCGGTGCGTAGCCACTTACCCACGTTCCACAGTGACCAAGTCACATTTATACCCCATTGCTGCAGAAACGCAGACTTTCTCCTTTCCTTGGGATCCCTTTATGGTCTATATTTTATTTTACTTTTTTGTGGGGGAAACACCCACACTACCTCTCGCCCAGAACCCCCCCGGGTCTCCCGGTGTGCATTTCTGGCTTGAGAGCAGCCAGGAACGGCGCTTGATTAATTCCACATAACACAGCAATTAAGACAGATTTAATTAGCGCCAGAACATCTTGGCGGCAGCGCGGAGGAAATTAATGGAGGAAAAGTTGTTTTCCTGGTCTTTCGGCACAGTCTGGAGGGAAGAAAGCCTGTGCCCAAGACAGAGAGAGAGAGAGACACACACACACACACACACAAACTATTTTTAGTAATAATTTAGACCCATCTAATTGTATCTCGATATATCTAAATATATTTAGATCTCTCTCTCCGATGGATTAACACCACTGCAATAAATGTATATATTTTAGTGATTATCTGTTGTCCCCAACTGATCCAGGACAAATTTCTAAGTACTGTACAGTGTACATATAAGTACGTAGCCAAAGGGAAAGAGGCAGCGCTGTGTAGTAGTTTGATCACTGGACTACGACTCTGGAAGGTCTGAGCCCCTGAAACTCGCTGGGTGACCTCAGGCAGGTCACCCTCTCTCAGCCTCAGAGCAAGGCCAAAGCCAACCCCCTCTGAACAAAACTTGCCAAGAAAGCCCCGGGATAGATTGGCCTTAGGGTTGCCGTAAGTTGGGAATGACAACAAAAATAGACACGTATCACTAACAGTAAAATTAAAATTAAACTAAAGCTCAACTGAACTAAACTAAGACCAGGACATGATACCAAAATGCATTCCTGACGAACTGATCTGTTACACAAGTGGTTTCTGACTTATGGCAATCCTAAGGTGAAACTATTGGGGGTTTTCCGGGGCTGAGAGTGTGTGACACGCCCAAGGTCCCCCAGAGGGTCTCCACGGCCGAGCGGGGGGTCGAACCCTGTCTCCAGGGCCACAGTTCAAGACTCAAACCACTACGCTACACTGGCTCTAAAGATTATATGTCATTATTGTGCCTTCGAGTCATTCCCGACTTAGGGTGACCGTAAGGCAAACCTATCACGGGGGCACATGCACACCATGGATGCTGTCTACTCTTAAACATTTTAGCAGCCTCTCTCTCTCTCACTGACCGGGTCATGGTCCGGATGATCCAAGGAGCATTGCCCAAAGACGGTACCGATTCATCCATCAGGGGATGGGTCTTGACGAAGTTGAGGATCTCGTCTGGAAGGAAGCTGGAGGAATTGTAGCGCATCCCGGGAGCAGTGCAACAACCTGGCCTAGAAGGCAAAGGGATGGAGAGCGCTGAATTGGAGAAGAGCACAAGAGCCTTCCACCGGCCGAGACTCAGTGGCCATGGAGATCCTACTTTGGCTTTTTCTTTTTCTTTTTTTTTGTAATGTTTTTATTAAAGTTTAGTTACCAAAAAAGGAACAAGTGGGTCACATCTTCCTTAAATGTATCCCGCCTCCCCCACTTCCGCTTATCTTTCTCCAGTTGAAACTACATTATTTCTGCTTACACAAAAGAAGAGCAATTACATTTCTATTATCAATAAAAAGAATTACCCTTTATCTTGTTTCCATATCTCCACCTCTTATAAATCTATGTCTTTACCCAGTCCGATACTCCTTTCCATTCTCTTTCAAAATTCTGTATTGGTTCCTTATTGCTAATTTTTCTGTTTCTACCATCCGCAAAACTTTCAGCTTCCACTCTTCTAGATTTATATCTTTATTTCCTTTCCAGTGCTGTGCGTACAACAACCTTGCTGCTGTTATCAAGTATAACGGTATCTTCTGATAACTTCTTATCTGTCTATGTTGGCCTGGCATATTTAACAAATAAAACTCCGTTATCATTTCAAAGTTCACTTTGCGCATTCTTTGAATTTCATGGTGTATCCTCTTCCAATATTTCCTCGCCTTTCCACAAGTCCACCACATATGAAGGAAGGACCCAACTGAGAGATTCTGCTTTGGCTTTCAATGCCAACACCTTGTAAGAAAGCACAAATCGACAGCGGCTCTTTGACTCACCGCGGCTTTGGTACCAGCTCCTCCGGCACCGGGGTCCAAATAGATTCCGGAGATTTCTGCTCCCGGAAGCGGCCTTCAAAGGCGGAGGCGATCTGGGCCATGTCGAAGGCACAGACCGCTGAGCCGGGGATGCTACAGAAGCGGGGGAAGACATTGCATCAGACAGTGGGAGAAGACGGCGTGAGGTTACCACCACAGTGGGATCAGCGGTTAGTTTGAAGAAAGTGGGAATTGTGTGGACCAGTCTAGAGCAAGGGTGGGAAACATGTGGTTCGCTAAATCCTGGACTGCAAATTCCAGCGTTTCACACCAAGGGCTCTGCTGCCCAGGTATAAATTCTACCTCAACTTTAGGAAGAATTTCCTTATGGCAAGAGCTTTTCAGCACTGCAGTGGACTACCCAAGGAAGAACTGAAATCTACTGCATTGGAGGTCCTTAAAGAGAGCTTGGATAAACACTTGAGTGGTATTGTCGGGATGGCCTCCATATATAGGGGATTATGGGTTAAGGTGTAGTTAGAATATGTTTAACTGCTGGTAGTTTTCCTAAATGTATTATAGCAATGCCAGTGCAGGTGTACATTCCTCAGCATGCGGTTCTCAAAACATTCGCTAGGGAACAGATAGTTACCATAGTGACCTCGTGGTCATCTTGACCTGGGATAGATGAAAATATGCCTCCGCTTATCTCTCGTGTGAAACTGAACTGTTTAACTATAGAGACTGTGAGAATATTTCCACGCTTCTGACTTTTGAAGTCTGTGTTCACTGCTCTGCAACTTTTCAATAAAACTGTTTAGCAAGTTTATTGATATTGTGTTTGAGTCTGATCCTGACAGGTATAGCCCAACTCTGGCAGAGGGTTGGACTAGCTGGTCCCATGGGTGCCCAGATTCTCTGAGCTGAGTCTTCTAAGAGTTCTCCGCTCAAATGAAAACCCCACCACCAGTAGCCTCCATGTCAGCAGGGTGGCGAATCCAGATTGCCATTAGCTTTCACCGAGCTCTCCGAGGTCCTGAACTTTTGAGGAAACCGTTTCAGCACCTTGGATAACTCCTTCAACGCCTAGTTGAAATCCTGGAGTGGATTCACGGCCCACTGACACGTCAACCGCCATCCACACCCCTCACCGCTCCTAAATCTTTCTGACCTGTTCGTCGGGGTGGAGAAGACAGCCAGGACTACAGGCCTCCCGTCGATTTCCAAGATGTCCGTGACTGACTGGATGACGTTGAAGTAGAAGTGGGAGTCCCCCGGCACCGAGCAATTGAGCCGGGCTTTGAGGAAGGACGTCCACTGCTTCTCCAGCACCCGCTGCGAGCCGCCCATGTCGTTCTTGCAAACCCGAGCCACTCGCGAAACCACCACCTATGTGGAGAAAACAAGCGACGGAGAGGTAAGAGAAAGGGTGAGAGGAAAAGCCGGTATCGCTTGCTTTTTGGTATAAAATCAGGACTTGGGTAAAAGCAGAGCTTGGTCCAAAATCACCAACTGACTTGGAACTGGTCTGGCACTAAAAGTCACCATATGAAACAAGGAAAATGGGCTGTATTTTGGCTGATTCCTGGAACAGGAAGCGACATGATGTCACTTCTGGCTAGGCTGGAATTGAAAGTGAGGTCCCACGCAGGGGAAACGGACCTTTAAGTGCTTCCCAGACCCACGCTTCTCAACTTTTCACAGGTAAAAACCAGGACACTCGCAGACAAATGACAGTGTTTTAAATTACACTCTACACTTTTAAGCCATTTCTTTTTAAACATGTATTTTTAATAGAATTCATGCTTAATTTTTTTTTAAAAAAAAAACTTTGTATAACATATACAGCACTCTGGCCAGTGTCTCCACCGGGTGTTCAAAACCAGGACTGGATGTACTATTGTTTTTTAAAAAATGCTTTGGTTACATCACACCTTATTTTCAGCATCCGTTAGAAACCCTAGCAGATCCTTCAGGATGCGGGATTCTAAGCACTCAGAGATAGTGTTTGTTGGCAATCGTCATTCTCAACCAACATTATACTGACCTTCTCTAGGTAGTTAAACTCCATCGCAATTTCCCGGAAGAAGAAATAGACGTGGCTTTTCCACTCCACGGCATGGACAAAGTAAGGTTCTGCACAGGATTAAAAAAAAAAAAAGACAGAAGATATATCACCAGGGCTTGGTTTGGGAATAAAATCATTCAAAGGTTACCCCCGTTTCCAAAGTACTGCTCACGAGGACCCATTCATACTATGCACTTATAGTGTTCTGTTTTAAAGCAGGCAAACTGTGTTTAAATATTTGAAAGGATGCCATGTGGCAGACGGGGCAAGCTTGTTTTCTGCTGCTCCAGAGACTAGGATACGGAGCAATGGCTTCAAACTACAAGAAAAGAGTTTTCACCTAAACATTAGAGGGAACTTCTTGATAGTAGGAGAGTGGACTAAGCTGCCTGGGAGTGTGGTGGAGACTCCTTCTTTGGAGGTTGGATGACTATTGGGAATGCTTTGATGGTATATTCCTGGCGCGGGACTGGATGGCTCTTGAGGTCTCTTCCAACATTATGATTCTATGGCTGCCCTGTAGGGACAATGCTTTGATTCTGGCGTGGCAGAATGGGGTTGGATTGGATGACCCTTCTGGTCTCTTCTAACTCTATGATTCTAAGTTCCCAAGAGTGTCCATCCCCACCCAACAGAAGTGGACCAATCGAGGGGATAGCAGTATCTGTAGTGCAAATAGTCCGAAGTCAAATGTAGCAAACAGTCCTGATCCAAGTCCAAAATCGAGAAGGGGGTTGCCAGAGAGGGTGTCCCAAGCCAAGAATCAGAGATGGAGCAAGCCGAGGAAATCACACGATGTCAACAAGAAGCACTGGATCTATTGTCTGCAGCCCCAGAACGACCACAGCTGAGTTAATCCATAGCAGTAAATTTGCGTGCCTTTGAGGTGAACCTCTCATGGTTTTGGGGGGGGGCTGAGAGTGTGTGAGGCACCCAAGGCCACCCACGGCTCAGTGGGGAATCAAACCCTGGCCTTCGGCGTCATAGTCGAACGTTCAGACAACTCTACCGCGTCGGCAGTAAGTGGTACCTGTAATGAACTAATTCTTTTTCTCCCTTTTGAGCCAGTTTTCCAAGCCGCGGGCTTTGCAAGCTCTTTCCCAAACTGGCTGGGAAGCATCCAAGGTTTTAAAAGAGCCGACTGAGGGATGGAGGGAAGCCCAGCTGACGGATGGGTCCCACCGTACCTTTGAACCACTTGGAGTCATGCTTCACGGTGCGCAGGGTCGGGCTGTCACCCAGGCTGCGATAAATCACGGCATCGATGGCCAGGAAATCGGTCACCGTGGCGGTGAAGAGCATCCCTCCTGCCACGTGAGAGAGAGGAAGAAGGAGAGAAAGAGAAAGAGAGAGAAGATGAAGGATGGATGAGAAATGCTGTCGGGAAAAGAAGGAGAGGGGGCGCCGGGGACGCTATTGGGTGGGCGCTTGGTTCTCGACTTGTGGAGGACTTCAAACAGGGGAAGGAAAAAGAAGAGGGAGAGAAGGGGGAAGAGAGGGGAAAGAGGGGGAAAGAGGAGAACAGATGGGGGGAAAGGCAAGGAAAAGTGTAAGAAAAAAGGAAAAGAGGACGAGAAGGAAGAGAATAAGAAAAAGACGAGGAAAGGAGGAGAAAAAGAGAGGCAAAAAAGAGGAAGAAAAGAAGAGGAAAGATAAAGAGAGGAAAACAGGAGGAAAAGAGGAGAAGAGAGCAAAGAAGGAAAAGGCAGATAAAAAAGATGGAAAAGAGGGGAAAAGAGAAGGAAGTAGAGGAAAAAGATGAGGAAAGGAGGGGAAAAAGAGAGGCAAAAAAGAAGAAGAAAAGAAGAGGACAGATAAGATAAAGAGAGGAAAACAGGAGGAAAAGAGGAGAAAAGAGCAAAGAAGGAAAAGGCGGATAAAAAAGATGGAAAAGAGGGGAAAAGAGAAGGAAGTAGAGGAAAAAGATGAGGAAAGGAGGGGCAAAAGAGGGGCAAAAAAGAAAAAAGAGGAGGAAAAGAAAAAGGGAAAGGGGAAAGGCAAGGGAAAAGAGAAAAAAGAGTAAAGAAGAGGAAGAATGAAAAGCGGGAAAAGATGAGGAAAACAGCAGCAAAAGAGGATGAGGAGTCAGAGAAAGGAGGAGGGAAAGAGAAAAAAGTGAACAACGGGTGAAAAAGAGGAAAAAATATAGGAGGTGATGAGGGGAAAAAAAGGAGGAAAAGTGGATGCGAAGTGGAGGAAAGAAGAGAAAAAGAAGGAAGAGGAAGAGAAAAAGGAAGGAAAAGAGGAAGAGGAGTGTGGGGGAAGGAGGAAAAGAGGAAAAAACAGGGGAAAAGAAGAAAGAAGAGGAAAAGAAGAGGGGCAAGGGAAAGTAAGCAGGATGTGAAAGAAGAATGGGTCAAAGGAGGGAGGGATAAGAAGAGCAGATGAGAAAGGAGAGGGGGGAAAATTGATGTATATAGAGAGAGTGATAGTGGGAAGAGAGAAAAGGTTGATAATAATTGAGGGCCAAACTTTTGAAAAGTTTCCGAGGGGCCCAATCGTAAAAAGTCTGACTCGGACCGGAGAAGGAATTATTTTTCAAGGTGTGCCACGGCAATACATTCCCTTAATTCCCTCCCCAGCCCCAGCCCCAAGCCGTAAAATCCTTGATCCGCTTCTTGAAGTAATATTTCAGTGCAGGAGGGAAGAGAAAGGAGAGAGAAAAACTCTTATCTCTGATCACTGATTAATTGGGATTTATTGGGAGTGCCCCAACCCAACTGCTGGAGGCACGTGCCAAAAAGAGCATCCCTTTCACTTTATTTGTATACGTGTGGGCTTCTTAATGCTTCCCTCCTGTGAGCGCACGCATGAATTTGTGCGCGATGAGCACTGGGCTGCCCCACTGACCTGTAAAGAGGGCGACGTTCGCATGCTTGGGGTCGTAGGGACACCGGGCCATGCCACTGATGTTGTCTCCAATGAGGTCGAGGCCATCCATCTGTCGGAAGGAGGAGAGGATCAGAGGCGAGGGAGACGACAAGAGGGGGCAGGTGGAATGGGCCTTTTCAGAGCTCACCCAGAAAGTCCTCCCTCCCCGTTTGCTAGGGTTAGGGGCACAGGACCCCCATGAAAGTGGAAAAAAAACCATGCATAACTCTCGGTCCTCCCAAACCATATTTAACACACAAAAAAGTATGAACACCCTATTCAACCCACTGTGGATTCCTTTGAGGCATCAGGCCTCCTTCCCAAGGCAGAAGTGGGGGGCTGGTGGGACTGGTGTCACCTCCACTGCTGCCCCACACCATTTTTAAGAGGGACTTACAAGCCTCGTTTGCAATTTCTCAGTCTCACAAGGCTTGCAGTCCCTATTAAGAACAGAGACGACAGCAAAGAATCCACGAATAATCAAACCCGCAAAAGCAAAACCTGCAAATGTGGAGGGCTGACTGTATACGACACAAATTGAGCTGATCTGGGAAAACTCGAGGTACTCACGCTGTAGTTGGCACAGATGGGGTTGAAAGCGTTGGTGCCGCAGACGAAGAGCATGTTGTCGTTTCGAAGGAGCAAGACTTTGATAAAATTCCGGCATTCTGCCTGGGGAGGAAAAACAAAGTGATGGGGAGAGGGGTTAGCTGAAAGGCACACTTCGTACGCTCAGGAGAACCTAAGCTGAAATAAATGGGTTAGTTTTGCATAGGCAACTGAATTTTCTGCCCAAGAAACACTTTTTCTTTTTTGCAACAAAAACAATATTCCTACCCAAAAATGTTTTCTGCACCAAAAGGAAAAAAAAGTTGTTCCCTGCACAGAAAATGCTGCGATTCTGCGACTAAATTCACATACGGTTGCTTTCTATTTGAAGGGATTTCACGCTGACGATGGAGCAAGCTTGTTTTCTGCTCCTCCGGAAACTAGGACATGGAGCAATGGATTCAAACTACAGGAAAAGAGATTTCACCTAAACATCAGGAAGAACTTCCGGACGGTCAGAGCTGTTTGACAGTGGAATATGCTGCCTCAGGGGAGCGTGGTGGAGTCTCCTTCTTTGGAGGTTTTTAAGCAGAGGTGGGATGGCCATTTGCTGGGGGTGCTTGGAGTGTGTGTTCCTGCATGGCAAGGCAGGGATGGACTTGATGGCCACTGTGGTCTCTTCCAACTCTATGATTCTATGATTCTAGCATTGCAACATCTCTCCTGGAGGGTCCCCTCTCCTTGCTGCCATGTTCCCAACAATGACAACAAGGAGAATACACAACACCCCTCCCTGGGCTCCGAGTTTTGCAATCAAGGGCTTCCACGCCGGTTTCTCCACCGCTACGATTCCTTCCCCCTCCACTCCACGCCAGCTCTGGCACAGACCTTTGTGTTCCCTATTGTGTGTTTTCCTCATCTCTTCTGCTCTCCCATCCAAGCACCTCTTTTTCGCTCTGTTTCCATGGTTTCGGAGCAGGATGGAGAAGACGGGGGGAGAGAAAGCAGCTCTTTGAGGAGCCAGGTTGGGTGCTGTTGTGTACGTGTGTTGTGTGTGTGTGTGTCTCCATTCTCCCTCCTCCCCGGGTGGCTCTCTCTGCTTTATTCTAAAATTGGTCCTTTCTGCAAATCCGAAAGAGACAAAAAGGCACCGCCGGAAGGTCCAGGAAAGGAAAAGGCGGCTTTCGAAATGGAATGGTACCCAAGAACATGGGGAACATGGGGTCATGGGGAACAAGCTGGCTGTCATTTGGGAGGTGGAGAGAAAGACACCAATTTAAACACCGTGATCCCTCCCCAGGTGGCATACAGAGAGGAGCTTGTCCACCATGCCTCTGCATGACTCACTGCTCTTGACTCCGCATCTTCCAACCGAGGAGCTCTCTGAATGCAAACCTGTTCCAATCATGGGAGAGACACATATCCTCCATTTGTGTTCCGTGGCAAGCCTAGCTGCCTGAGAACAGACTTCGCAAACTCAGGGTCTTCCAAATGCCTTGGACTACAACTCCCATCAACCCCAAACACTAGGGTGCCTCGAGAGAGGCTGATAGGAACTATAGTCCGGGTGGAGCCTCAGGTTGGGGTGAGGTTGCTTGAAATGACTCTAGCCCCTTCCTACCTTCTTCTCCAGGATGGGTAAAGGAACTTCCCAATTCTGACGCCTTTGAGATGCCTTGGAATACAGCTCCCATTCACAATAGGGTGAATTGGGTGAGGCTGATGGGAGCTGCAGTTCTTGGGAGTTGAGGCAGATTTGCTTGATATGATTCTTACCCCTTTGGAGAGGAACAGCTTGACCCTATTGCTCCTGGGGGACGACACGGAATTACTACTGCAAAGCTACAGGGGGCCTCTGAGCATGCACAGAGTGCTTTCTGCTTCCAGCTAGGCCCAACACATCTGGGACTGGGGAGATGCCTCCAGCATATCATCATTTGCTAACTGAATACTCTCTGTTCTTCCTCTGGCACCAACTGGCACCAATCTCTTCTTCTCTGCCTTCCGAGGAACTTCTCCGGCTGGCCTTAGCTGGAGTTCTTCTCCTGGGACTCCCACATGCTAGCTCGAGCACCCTCTCTCTTTCCTCTTTCCTTTCTAGCTCCCTGAAAATATTTTACATCAAATGTGATTTATTAGGAGACTGGTATAATTGGTTTTGTAATTAATTATTTCCAGGCTGTTGATCGCAACAGACACATCTCATAATCGGTGCGAAATCCAATTTCCAGATTCTATTAACGCCTCCCCCTGGCTGCCTACATGGCAGAAGCGCTAGGCTTCCCAGGAGGCTCAAGGTAGGGCTCAGGACTAGAGGAGGCAGCACCCTTGGGATCTCAGGAAGCTCAAATTTGCAGTTGGGGACGGGGGGAAGTGTGCGCACCTTGCAGCTGAGCTAAGTGTATGTGAAGGAGAGTTGGCTAAGCGACAAATGCTTTTTCCTATCTATTTAAAGCTGAGCTGAAAAGAGAGGAATGCATGATTCCTCCACCAGGTTCGCTCTTGCAATAATTTAGGAGGAAATGGGATGAAAACATTATCCCCCTCGAATTTCACAATCTGTGTTGTCACATAGCCAAATGTGGCTCTACAACATAATCAGGATGATTACATTGATCCCTGATAGGTTGTGACATTGTATGCCGTGATCCCTGATTGGTCATGACTTTGTCCCAGCAATGCCATGATCCCCAGTTGGTCATGACATTGCCATAGGCAAATTCCAGAGTGCTCACAGCACCCTCACAATTGTGACATGATCCTGATTGGTCATGTAGTCGATTGTTACAGTGGCCGAGTGTCTGCTGATTGGTTGTACGCAGACAAGAAGCATCTATGATGTCAAAAAGTCTTTGCAGAGCACCATTAGTATCCAAATATATGTCCCATGGAAAGCAAGACGATCTGGTGGTGGAATGTTAAAGTGCCAATGCTCATTATGACAGTTTCCATAGCAACTTTCCAACCAGTCCCAGCAGTTTCCATCTTCACCAGAAGCAGGTGTTTTGCAAAGTTAATGGCTCTTGGTCACCTATTCAGACCAAACTAATGCCAAAGGCCTTCCTTTAGGACAATAAGAGGTCCCAACAATATAGCATTGCTGGAAAATGCATTTTCATCATGCATAATGAACACTAAGCTCAAAAGGAAGTATGAGAAGGAAGACGCATAACATCTCAGATTTGGAAGGGATCACAAGGGCTACTAATCTAACTCCTGCTAGCCTGCAAATCTAACACCAAAGTACCCTTGAGAGGTGGGCATCCAACCTCTGTTTCATAGAATCAAAGGCTTGGAAGAGACCCCAGGGGCTATAGAGTCCAACCCTATTCTGCCATGCAGGAAGAAGTTTCAGAGCTTTCCCAACAGAAGGACATCCAACCTCTGCTTTAAAATCTCCAAAGAAAGAGACTCCACCACGCTCCCAGGCAGTGTTTTCTACTGTCAAGACTGCTCTTAGCATTAGGAAGTTCTTCCTAATGTTTAGCTGGAATCTCTTTTCCCGAAGTTTGGAGCCATTGCTCCATGTCCTAGTCTCTGGAGCAGCAGAAAACAGGTTTGTTCCATCCTCAATATGACATCCCTTTAAATATTTAAACATACCTATTATGTCCTCTCTTCGCCTTCTCTTCTCCAGGCTTAGCATACCCACCTGCCTAAGTCACTCCTCACAGGGCTTCGTGGTTTCCAGGCCTTCTACCATTTTGCTCACCCTCCTCTGGGTATCTTCATCCCTATAAACCAAAAAGTCCCCGCACTTTGGCCCGGTCAGCTCTAGCTCTATTACGCTATGGGGGGAAAAAACCTGCATTCGATCTGTACTGAGATATGCCTCCACCCAACCTTCACGACGTCTCAGAAGCTCTGCAGAAGGTATCTGAAAGGGGATGGGGGATGACACCACCATGGATATGTTGGAACAGGCTTCATACAGCAATAATTCAGAAGATGTACGTCTGTGCGTGTGCTCAGAACATCTTTCTCACTCCTGCACATGGTTGGCAGAACCAATTATGCAAAAGAGGTAACTATTGGCAACTTGGCAGGATGAGCGTTAATTTATTCAAGCTGCAGTCTTCAACTTTTCTCAGAGCAAGATCTTAGTTTGGTTTGTAAAACCGGATGACACAGAGGAAAACTGTTGGGGGTGACTGAAATAACCGGACCACCCTTGTTTCCCAGGTAGAATCACGGAGCTGAAATTGGGCCCTGAATCAGGTTTGGAAGCAGCGTCTCATACACAATTTCTCTTGGCCAAGAGGGAAATATCTTCTCAGCCCCTACGGCCAGCTTGGCCGCAACAGTATTCTGATCAGATGGACCAAGCTCTGTTAAAACATCAAGATTTTTATAGAGCTTCCGAAGAGAGAGAAAACACACCCAAGAGTCACTTAACATAAATTGCAAGACGGGGAACAGAGAACATTCTAACATAAGCATCGTTCTTTCTGTGAACGAACACACGTCCTCAGTCAGTTATCTCATTTGACTTTTGACCCAGTTCTTGCCAGAAGACAGAATGGCTTGTTTCGAACTCAGAATCAAAACATTCCACGCTTGGAAATCTTTTTAGCCCTAACGCACACCCAGCAAATAGGACCCAACTTCTCGGTTACTCCAAGCCGTGTGCCGTGTCCACCGCTCAGAGGCACTTACCTCGTGTTTCCCCTTCATCCGACAGATGTTGATGTCGTGTTGGTTTGATGTCCACGTCAGCTTCTGCGGGAAGTCAGAAAAGACAGAGGGACGTTAAAGCAAAAACGTAACTGGGTCAACAACCTCACAGCCCTGGAGAAATCATGTCTCTCAACTGAGGATGGGCACCGCTGGAGGGCGGCCCTGACCACACTGCCACGTACCCTCCAGCAGTCTCGATTTGGGAGAGCCGGTCCCAATCTATCCTCTGTAGTCTTGCATTTTCAGCTTCTTTTATAATGTCCTGGCTTCTTAAAGAGTGGCTAATAAAGCTGATTGACAATTTGACATTTTGTTTACGGGGGAAAACTCAGGAGGAAAACTATGTACAACGAGAACCAGTAAGGGATTTCTCAGCAAAAAATACATTCTAAAAAGCTGGTATTGATGCGATCACTATAAATCACAGTTAAAGTAGAGCTACCGACACAACTCAAAATCAGTCTAGACGACTATTCTTTCGATTAATGTTTTACACTGAAACAAAAGTGTTTGCTTGAATACCCAGAAAGTCTTATCACAAAGTTTGTTTGAATGCAAAGAGAAGAAACAGAAATCCGGCAGAAAGACCTCTAACGTTAAGCCAGCCGAAAGTAGAAATAGATTAGGGGTGCATGGAGAAATTGGTTGCAATATTTACTTATTTGAGATAACTATACTCTTTACAAATTTGAGAAGCTACAGATATTTAACCTTAACGCATTTATTTTAATTTAAGAAGGAAAGAACTATTCAGCAGTTGGATTTGTATACAGATACTTGTATGTGCACGTTCATATTTATTTTTTGTTGTTGTTTCTGATTCCGCCGTGGATTAATCTATCTATCCATCTATCCATCTATCTGTCCATCTATCCATCCATCCATCCATCCATCCTGCTTTTTCTTTCACAGAATCACAGAGCTGGAAGAGACCACAAATGGCTCCACTTTTCGCTCAGTTTGGGGCACAAAAAAATCATCCCCAAATTAACACAAATATTTAAATTTTGGAAGGGATTCTAGGGGCTTTGGGCAGGTCCTTGGGGTCTCCAAGGGGCTTCAGGGACCCTGTGGGCCACATGTGGCCAGAAGGCCACACTTTATCCACCGTGCAGTAAACGAACAATAAACGCTTCACGATAATAATAGCAAAACCGAACCCTCCAGGGAAAATATATTTGGGGAGGTCCTTTCCCCACTTACCTGGTGGTATCTCATCTCACTGGCTGAGGCTGGTTCCAGGCTTATCCGGTACAAGTTATCCCTGACACAACAGAGAAAAGGGGGAAATTTAAAACGAGAGCATCAAACTCAGGGAAACCCGGGAACAGGAAAAGATGAGCCGTGGCTTCCTTCTGTTTTTGCAAAACTTAGGATAAGCCCAAGTCCAGCTTATGAAGTATCATTGTTGTTTTATTATTATTTTTTTAACTCCAGTGAGTTTCCATGGCCGAGCAGGGAATCAAATCCTCGTCTCCAGGGTTGTAGTCCAATGCTCAAACCACAATACCACGTTGGCTCTGAAGACTATATGCTGTTGTGTGCCGTCAAGTCATTTCCAATTTTTGGCGACCCTTAGGTGACCCTATCACGGGGTTTTCGGGGGGCTGAGAGCGTGTGATGCACCTAAGGCCCTTCTTATGTCGTCTGCTAGTTTCTCAAGCAACCAAGTACCTTGTACATGCTTCCACCGTTCCTCTAATGTTACAGTGCCTGTCTTCCAGGCAGAAGCTATTTCACTAGAAAAAAAATTATTAAACATATGCCTTTCAATCCTGCCCCCTTTAAATATAAAGATAGCAATAAGAGCCCAGGGCAAAACTTTATGTCTTGTTTAAATGACGACAGTAATTAGTTTTGCCATTGTTAAAACCTGCTAAATGGCAAAAGTCATTAATGAGGAAGGACACACAACGAAAAGAAGCTGGAGCATCTTGATATCCCCCAGAGATTCCTAAAAGACGATATAACCTTATCCCAATCTTTGATGAATCTTTCATATTTGTCTCTTCTTAATACAGACAAACAGCATTATCTGTTGTTCTACAGGCGGAAGTTTGAATGCAGAAGGAGAATACGGAATATTGGATGTATATAACAATGCGTACTCTTTCCTTTGTTTAGTTGAAGTAGACTGAATGTTAATTTTAGTTATTAATAAAAATATATTACAAAAAAAAAGGCACCCACAAACACGCTATCTGAAAAGGAAAAAAAGAAGAAGCTGCAGGAGTTTGCTTGTGCCCAGGCCGACTGGGAAGGGCAGGATTCGGCCCCCTCCTCTCTTCTCTTTTCTCCCCCTACGGAGCTAACGAAGGGCAAACTACTTTTGCACTTTGAATTCAATTTACAGCAGTTGAATGGCCTGAAGACAACGGGGGAAAGTGGGAGGGAGGGAGAGAAGTGTGGGATGGCAGAGGATTAATTGGGACTTTTAACGCCAAGGCTGGAGACTCGGAGGGCATGCTTTTCTGATCCTACACTTGCCAACTCTTAGCATCTTTCCCTCTTTCCTTCCCCATAGAAATTGGCACTGCAACGAAAGACCTGCAAAGCTCCTCCTGGCCCAGGCTGTCTGTTTACGAATGGTACGGCCGCGCTTCATTACCTCGCTGTCTGACACGAGGAGCTCGGAGTTTAAAAGTCCCATTAAAAAAAACATAAATAGATAAAAATTATATACCCAGAACGGGATTTATGATTTGCAAGGCTCTGGGTGGGATACGAGGTTCGCGTAGGAGGAAAATGAGACAGGCAGACGGAGGAGAAATCCATCTAAGCAACCAAACAGGAAAATTGCAAGGGTTTCCCTCTATAAAAGGGCTTTCCATGAATTTCCAGGATGGGAAACTCAGAGGAAGCAAAGGACACATACTGGGAACGTCTTGGTTAATTGCTTTAATGTATCCAGGGAAAGGGGAAGATCAGAGCTGGGCAAAAATGAAAATATAGAGGCTGGCATTTTGAGAACCTGGTGTCTCTAAGATAAGAGACAAGAAATGGGTGTTTGGGTCAAGGATGGCGAGAGAGGGAACGGGATGAAGGTGTGGAAACTGGTTGAGAAGCGATGCTAGTTTTATGACGGACTCAAATCGCAGTTTTGTGTGCCTAAATTTTGGAACCGTACCTAGAAAAGCTGTGAGCTCCACGTTTGCTTTACTCTCAGCGAGTTCAGAAGAAGGGTGCCTTGCTGCTTGCATTTTCTACAAACAAAAACTGCTGTCTACCTCGGAGTGAAGTTTGTGGAGTGTGGGCAATCCAGCGCAAGACACAGATGCAAAACGGCTGTCATCGATTCATCAGGGGTATTGTGGGAAGGCAAAATGGCAACTGCAAGATAGGGCAACCCCATGCTGGCTGGAATACTGGAAAATATATGCACTCAAAGGGGATGGGGAGGAGGTGGTTTCTTCTTGGGTAACTGGAGCAGCTACCATGCATTGATTCCGGTTTTGGAAAATGGGATAGTGCCATTGTTGGGGACAACAGCACGTACTCCAGAAATGGATTCCAGCGTCTTCTTTAGGTGGAGGAAGTATTGCTCAGTGGTTAAGCACCCCCATTGAACACAGAAGGTCTCCAACCACCAGCATCACATAGCAGTTGAGAAGAGCGACTCTTCTCTTTCGGAGACTGTGTGGCCAGAAAGCTAAATAGAGCCGCTGTAGCATTAATGGTTACGTAAAAGCGGAAATTTCAGTGGACGTTTGTCACACAATGCAGCACTGACAGGAGTATCTCTTCTACCCAGCCAGAAGTCGTCTGCCTTTTTAATTCTGGAAACCCTAGCTGGAAAACTTTGGGGTGACAGAGAAGAGAGTTCTCTGGAACATGTACAGAGTGCCCCACCTCACAGCACAGTTGAGCGAGCTGAGCACTGGACCAAGCATTTTGGACAAGGGGTCCCCACGCTGCAACTGGGGTCCTCCATCACCATCGACGTTTCAGAACTTTACGGCTATGTTGCAAGATAGGTGGCGCAGGATTGTGGTTTGAGGGTCGGACTGCAACCCTAGAGACCGGGGTTCGGTTCAACAAAGGGGAATGGGAGCCCACTGGGTGACCTCGGACACGTCACATACTCTCAGCCCCAGGTAGCGGTTGCCTCAGGGTCGCTGTAAGTCAGAAACCGCTTGAAGACACGCGGCAACAAATGCATTGCTGCCACTGACTGCAGATGCAACAAGAGGCTGGAATCTCCAACCCAGAAGGCTAACTTCCTTTTGGAGAGGGGGAATTCTGGGAAAAAACCACTGTCCAAGAACTTAATCTTTCTTTTCGACTCAAATCTCGAGCCCCCGGCGCCTTAGCTTCTCCCTTGCCTCGACGTGCCCGGCCACGGCTAATTTATCTTGCTTTCCCTTTTTAAAATTCCTTTTCAGTGGTTGCTCTTTCCCATGGACCGCGGGGTTGCTATGGCGACGCAGTGGGCCGCAAGCTCCGCCGCAAGGCCTGCATGCTCGGGATCCAGGCAAGACTGTGTCTCCTTTGTGCGGTGGCACCCCTTCCCTTCCTCCCCACCGTCCCGGCTTGGCTCCCTTAACAAAGACCTAATGCTTCCCTTAAAGGGACAGAAGGCTCGCTCTTCGGGCCAGCTCGTTACATACACCCGAATGGGGTTGCCAGGCTGAGAAACAGAGGGGGCTCCTGTCCCTTTAAAGATTGTGCACAAAAGGAAATTTTCCAGGTATGGCTCGTCATTGCAACTGGACAACACGCAACCCCTGCTGAATTTCCCCTTCCTACCCAATCGCCGACTGCCAGCGTGATGTAATGATTTGAGCCTTGGGTTACGAATTCGAGTCTCTGCTTGGCCACGGCTACCTTTGCGCAGGTCACCCTTTCACAGCCTTCTGGGGAGGCCGTGCCAAACCTCCTCTGGATAAATATCGCCAAGAAAATCCCATTTTAGGTTTGCTTTACAGAAGCCCTAGGTCAGAAAAGACTTCTACGTGCCCAAAAACGGCAGCGGTCCGCATTGCAGAGTCACCCCGCTTTCCCAGCCACGGCTCACTTCAGTGGAATTCTGGGGTTTGTAGTTGAAAAGGTGGTACGGCAGAGGGTGAATTAGGATTGTCCTCGCCAAATGGGACAGAAGCTCTGCCCAGCTCTTACCTTTCTCCGACGAACAAGGTCCTGTTGACGATCAGCATCCGCTGGATGTTGAGGCGCTCGGCTCCGCCATCTTGGCTGGAGAAGCGGCCCATCCCGTTGCCCACGAACACCGAGTACTGCTTCACATCTGCAGGGAGAAGGAGAAGAGGTGGCAACAGGTAAGTTGGAGCCGGTTCAGAGAAGGACAACAAGAGGCACGGAGAACAAAACGCATGCGGAAAGGTTGAGGGAGCTGGACCTGGGGATGAGAAGACCGACAGGCGAGAGGATGGCACTCGTTAAATGCTTGGAGGTCCGCGTTTTAAGAAGGATATAGACTAGCCGGAGTGGAAGGGCAACAAGGATGATAGAAGGTATTGAGAACAAAGCATGGGAGGAAAGGTTGAAGGAGCTGGCTATGGTGGAGGGAAGACTGAAGGGTGACATGGTTAAATATCTCAAGGGTTGTCTCAGAGAAGGAGTCACAGGAGGGTAGACTTCAACTGAACGTTGCAACAAACTTCCTGATGGAAAGAGAGGTTCAGCAAGGAAGCCAATGACCTGGCGAGGTGGTGAGGACTCTTTCTCTGGATGTCTTCCAAAAGAAGCTCTTTTGGACAGCAACCTGCCGGGGAGGCTCTCGCTGGAGTTCCCGCCTCAAGCCAGGAATGGACTCAAGGGATGATGAGCCCATTTCCAGCTCTGAGGTTCTATGAGTTGGGAGGAATATGGGAGTCTACCCATCCTCTTGGTTTGGGGACCAATTCCAGAAGTCTGAGGAGCACCAAGTTGGATGCAAATCAGTGGACAAGGTGTGGTGTAGGACAGAACTACTGAAGCTATCTAGCGTGGAGAGGAAGCAGGGATTCCTCTCAATGTGCCAGGCACCATATTTGTACCCATTGATTACAACTCTTTCCTGAAAACCCTCCACCAAGCAGAAGCTAATAGCTCCTAGACCAGCATGGTCCACAGGCCACCACTTTGGGTAGCGCTGGTGGAAAAGAGAGAGTGCTGGGCTGACATCTCTTCCCCATGAGACCTGTGGGTTTCAAACTCTGGGCCTCCCAATGTTTCAGACTTCAACTCCCCAAATTCCTACGCTTTGGACATATTGGCTAGGACTTCCCAGTCTTCCATAAAGATATTACGGCTTAGATCTTCGGCCCAGATTATCATACAGTTTTTAACTGCCCGACCTGCCAAATTAGACTTAAGCCTGGTGAGCCTGGTGAGCAGATGCTTTTCTCCTTTTAATCTATGATATGTTTTTTGTTGTATTTTAATTTATGTTGTACCCCACCTCAAGTCTTGGGGAGAAGTAGGGAAGGCATAAAAATATAGTATATTACAGCCAGCCCTCCACATTTGCGGGTTTCATTTTTGTAAATTTGATTATTCACGGTTTATTTGCTGTGCCCTCCGCTGCCTGCCTAGGCCATTTTTAATAGGGACTGCAAGCCTCATGAGACTGAGAAACCACAAACGAGGCTCGTAAGTCCCCCTTAAAAACGATGTGGGGCAACAGTGCAGGTGGTCGTAAGGCCCACTTCTGCCTTGAGAGGGAACCCTGATGCCTCAAAGGAATCCATGGTGGGTTGAACAGGGTGATCATAGTTTTTTTTGTGTTAAATATGGTTTGGGAAGGCCTGGAGTTATTCACAGTTTTGCCACTTTCACAGGGGTCCTGTGCCCCTAACCTTAGTGAAAGTGAAAGTGAAAGTGGAGGGACGACTGTGTTGTCTATATTAAAACACAGCCATAAAAATATACCAATTTAAAATACATAGTTTAAAATCGACCAGGTAGGCCTGCCGGAAAAGGTAGGTCTTTAACACTTTTTAACAATCAGACAGTATGTTTAGCTGTCGAATCTCTTTGCGTAGGTCATTCCACAGGTTACAGGGGGCTGATGTTTGTGCAAGTGATGACAGAACGGGCACGACATTCCCTGACCGTTCAAGGAGATCTCAGAGAAAGAACTGCTCAGAAAATGTTGCTGAACTTTTGGAGAAGTTGTGAGCGTTGCTCAACAGACATCAGTCTACCCTCCCTTCCCCATCCAAGTAGACGCTTCCAGGGCTCCGCTTACAGTCATCGAGAGCCACGCTGATGGGGCCAGGCTCTTCGGGGAAGAGGGCATGGATCGGGGCCTCCAACAGCAGTAGCAGAAAGAGAGGCAGGCCGGCCGGGCTCATGGTCTCCATGGGGAGCACCCGTCAGACCTGGAAAGGGAGAGAAGAATGTTAAGCCGTGGACCAAAAGATATTAAAACCATAGGAGGAGTCCTATTAAGCCACTGAATAATATATTGAGACAGTATATGAATCATATCATTTGGCCGTCGGTGTCTGCTAGGGTTTGCTTCCAGGCCACCGTGGATAACAAAATTTGCGGATGCTTAAATCCCATTATACACAATGCTGTTTTAAAATGGCAGCTCTTATATAAAACGGCAAACTCAAAATTTGCTTTTTAGATTTTTTTTTTTAATATTTTCAAGCTGTGGTTGGTAGAATCTGTGGAGAGAAAATCTGTGGATGCGGAGGTCTGACTGAATACCAGATTAAGCCACTGTATAATCCACGTTGGTCTACTATATAATCTAAATTTAGCCACTGTATAATTCATTTGAAGTCAATGCATAAATCGCATGAAACCACTGCACGCTCATAGAGGAAAATTAAGTCACCGTGTAAACTAAGCCACAATATATATCAATATGAACCCACTGTATAAACCATGTTAAGCCATGGTATATGTCAAGGTTTAGCAAGGTTTCTTCAAAAACAGCTTTGCCACTGCCTTCCTCCGAGGTTGAGAGAGTAAGGGCCTTTCCGCACGACACCGTTATAGTGCTATTATTCCACTTTCAAGCTCCTATGGAATCCTGGGGTTTGCAGTTTAGGGAAGAGCATTTAGGATTCTCCGCCAGAGAACTCTTTGGCCTCAGTGAACTATAAACTGCAGAATTCCACAGGATGTTGAAAAGATTTATAGGAGACAGCAATTAGTTGGGCAGCAGCTACATTAAGCTGCTGACCTACATAGACACTGCTCTTCCCCTCCAGGAGTTGTCGGAGCTTATCTGACCTTCCTGCCTGCTGGTTTTATTTTTTGGATCATGTTGACTCCAGACTTATTTTGCTCTGCCTTTGGATACTGTTGGACCCTATCTGTGCCTTTGACTTTTTGCTTATCCAGTAAAAGTAAGTGACTGATTTTGAGCCATTTTGTTTCTTTGTTTGCCTGTGTTATCTCCTGGCTATCAGCTGTGCAGCCACAAGCTCTGGCTTGAGGCCTGGGTTGAGATAGGACAGCTGGAAGCTGAGTTCAAAATCCAAAAGTAGCTGTCCTTCCTCCTTCCACTCTCCTGCTTTGTCCTGGGATCACTTCCTTTCCTGCAAACTGAGCTCAAAGTGCAGACGTCATTCAACCAACTCAACAGGGGGAAAGTAGTGGGAAGAATCTTGCCCTTCCCATTCGGCTCAAGCAAAAGCAAACTGCTGCAGTCTTTTCTTCTAGCTTGCCTACTCTTCCTCATTCAGAAACGTTTGCCATCTTAACCGCAGTCTGATGTTGCTCGGCCACCCGTGCGTTCCCGTTTTCAACGTTGGAGGGTCTGCGATTGGGATGCAGAACCTTCTAATGAAATCAGATCCAGGATAAACACAAAGAAAATATTTCATCAAGCACAGCATAATCCATTTAGGGAATTCACCACCGCGAGATGCACGGCATTTGGCATGTAGCGGCTGGCGTGCAAACATCACTCGGAAAGCAGATTCATTAGGGGGCCTGTGTTGCTCGGACACAACCAAGCTGCCTTTTGCATATTTTGATGGATGCTGTGTGTGATTCCAGCCTTCCAGATGCCCTCAAACTTTCGGATGGCAGAAGGTCACATTCGGAAGTTGAGGGCTTAGAAAGCCATGCTTAGTTCCAGAATGGTTGCAGATCTTGCTTGGCTGGGAGAGGGCATCTTTTCTGAGACCTGACGTCTTGGAAGCTTGACACGTTCCAGAGCCAACAACATTTCACAAATGAAAACTGGGATGCTTCTGGCCCAGCAACACCGGAGTTATCAATGAGCTAAGAGAGGCTGCTGCAGTTTGCTTTGCAAAGGTGAGATTCTGAGTTCAGGGAGAGCTACCTTTGACGCCTGAACTCAGTTTGCAACAGCTGAAGTCGGCCGAGGGCAAAAGAGGAAAGTGGAAAGACACAGAGAAACTGGACATTTTAAGACCAGCTGAAAAACTGGGATGACAAAGGACTTCTCAGGACAAGCCCAAGAGGAAGAGATGGAGGAGGAAGCCAACAATGAGCTCCAAAGGCATTGAAAATGCCAGTATCCTCCCCTTTTTAAAAAATTATTTTTCCCACAATCAACAAATGTCCAAATCCGTTCTAGGTTTTGGTGAGCTTTAAAGAAGCTCTCCAAGGTGTTCCTCCTGCCTGTGGAGATTTGCTTGGAACTGCTCGCACGCGTGTGGGGCTTGCAAAGTGAGCCGAGAGAGGGGAAAAAGCGCTAAGTTGGCCGAGAGACTTTGCAAGCAGCGCATGTAAAGTTGCTCCCACGTGAGCCTCCGTAAGTCCTTCACGCTCCCTATAGTTCAGGACACGGGTTCCTCTTTTCAACCATTTCCGTTTTCTGACAGTGCTTCGGTCCCTAACCTGTCAGATAAGTCAGGGAAGCTGTAATTATCCATTCTGAAATGGTTTTGACTCTATATATCACATTTTATCGCTCTATTACAAGGTGACTGCATCAAAGTTCAGCCTGGATCCTCATGCGCAATGCATTGAAGATAATAACGAAGATGGATTGCCACAGGCGCCTTCCAAAACAAATTAAGATCATAATTAACTTTTGTACATGCATGAAAAAGAGCAAAAGCTCTTGGGTTTTTTTTTTTTCCTTCCTCCACAGAAAAGTGTTGCTAAATCCCAATTTTCACCTTTAGCTCACAGGTTATAATGGGAAGGGTGTTGACACATCAGCTGCATGAGATTGTGAGAATTAGTCAAAAGGAAGGAAAGAGCAACACAGAAAGGTCTAAGATAACAGCAGTTGCTGGTAGCTTCCATGTCAGTGGGGCACTGAATCCATTCCAAGTTTTGGTGGGCTTTAGAGAAGCTCTCCAAGGTGCTGAACTCATTTGGGAATCGATTTCAGCCCCGTAGAAGCTCCTCTGAAACCTGGATTGGAATGTGCAGTGCATTTACTTTCTCACAGACATGGGAGCCATTGGCCAACATTACCGTATACGAAGATACACCAACATTCACACAAATTCCTATTAGTCTATCAAACTTGTTGGGAGAGGGACCTTCCTTGACAAGGTTTGTTCCAAAGAGGTCCTTCTTACATCCATGTCCTCCATTTTCTTTTCTTGCCCAAGTGGTAGAAGAGATGCCTCGATGTAGAAACATCACAGCAGCGCATGGGTGAATACAGGCATTGCAAGCCTGCCCCATTCTCTTTCCCCCACAGGTGAAAAGATGCAAATTCCATGCCAAATTCCAGCCCTAACACATTGCACAGTTCCCCATCCGTACCCCAAACGGATGACAGACGCATCAAAGCACATGAAAGCAACCGATGGAGAATAGACAGCAGCTCAAAATTACTTAAAAATATAAAAGGTTCAGTCGAGACCCAGATAACAAGGCAAAGAAAACTTCAGATATGCTTGAGACTCGTGACAGTTCAAACGAAGAGAAAGCAGATTCTGGAAAAGTTATTTTTTTAAGGACAAAGCTTCCAGAATTCCCCACTGAACATGGCCATGCTGGTGGGGGTGATTCTAGGAGTTGCGTTCTAAAAAAATAACTTTTCAAAGCCTGAAAAAATGCCCCACTTCAAGTAAGCGGGCTTTGAAAACCCTCTGAGAAACCAAAAAGGCCGAGAACAGTTTCAAACACTGCAGCAGTTACAAATTTCCGTAAGTAAGGAAGTCGTAACGTTTGCCTCTTTCATACCCAGCAACGAAACCGATCTTTCAGCTGGGCCGTCGGGTTGTTTCCAACTTAAGGTGACCCTAACGAGCGGCTATCATGGGCTTTTCTTGACAAGATCTGTTCGGACAGGGGTTGCCCTTGCCCCCTCTGAGGCTGAGACAGTGTGCTCTGCCCAAGGTGAGTTTCTGTGGCTGAGCCTTCCGATTCATAGTCTAACACTCAAACCCAGTCCATGCTGGATTTCACAGCTAGGTCTTATGAGCAGGAAATTTTTCTCCAGCAACCCGCTCCTCAAATTGGTTGCTCTCGACTACAGTTCCCGTGATCCCCAGCTTTCTAAGCAGAGTGGGGCTGATGGGAGTTGTAGTGCAGACTAACAAAAAGTACCAGGTTGTGGGGAGGAAAGATGGCCTACGCTCTCTGGGCTTGGGGTGGGTGTTGGAACAGACTGTCCTGCCATCCGGGTTGCCGGGGATTGTGAGTCACAACAACAGTTTCTCTGGCAGAGAGAGAGAGGAGACGGGGAAAGAGGGAGGGAAGGAGGAAGGAAGGAAGGAAGGAAGGGAGAGAAAGACGCTCATTTTCAAACCAGACGGGTTTCTAGGATTTGTCCTCACGCTCTCTTCCCTTACCAGCTGTCAGTGCAAGAACTGCAGAGAGGGATATATACATCTGCCAAATCGAAAAGAAACTGCAGTAAGTCTTTTGGAGCAGGGGTGAGGAAGGTGCAACCCCAGCGTTCAAGACACATTTTCTTTTTTAAAAATGTCTTCTTTCGTCCCCTCAACCCTCCTTAGGAAATGTGGGGGCAATTCCATCATTTTGGGGGGGTCCTTCTTGGGCCAGAAGAGGCCTTATTTTCAACAGGAGGTTGACATACTCTTTGGTGGTAAAATTAATCAGAGGCAGTCGGCAGCTGCCATGTCAGTGGGGCAACGAATCCATTCCGGGTTTTCATTGGCTTTAAAGGTGCTCTCCAGAGCGCTGAACTCATAGAAAGAGTCACAGGAACTTTCCAGAGTGCTGAACCTGTTTAGAAAACCAAGTTTCAGTGCTTGGGAGAGCTCCCTTAAAGCCCCAGTTAAAACCTGGAGTGAATTCCTCATCATATCGACACAAGAGGACTGATTCTATTGCCGGACCACTCTTACCATCATAGAATCATAGAGGTGGAAGATGCCACTGAGTCCAACTCCCTGCTCAACGCAACTTCTCTAACTACAAACATCATTCCTGCGCTTCCACTGCTGACTTTTCTGAAATGCTAACGATCACACCCCACCGTAATATTACAATAATCCTTTTCTAGAAAAAAGAAACCTTGCTAACGATTCCCAGTCTTTCACAGAGGTTGCCACCAACTTCTCTCTTAGCAATATTGGCAGTTTCGGCTAGTTTCACCTCTAGCATGGGTTCGTAGACACGGCTCAATCCAACCGCTTGCAGTTTTGGGGACTCCTTTCAAGAGGCGTGCTTGAAATTTGAAAATTTGCCACTATGAAAATACTGTTCACACATCCCCAGGTCCTGCTGGAAGGAAGCAAGGGAGAAGCCCCTGGCTAGGGTGAGGAGAGAAAGCCGTTGCCCTTGCAAAGAGGCAAGGACAGTCTCCCAGCCTGGAGATCGTCTCATTCAGGTCCTATTTCCTCAGGATCTGTCCCTGACAGCCCATAAAAGGCTCCGAGGTAAGAGGAAAGCTGGCTGCGGAAGCCCCCCGGGGAGTCATCTGAGAAGAGAGGCTGTAACTCCACGCAGGTGGCGAGCGCACCAAAGAGCCACCCGGGGAGGCGATGCCCAGCCTTTAATTATTGCAATTAAATCGCTAATGGCTTTTCCAAAGAGCAGCCCAGACAGAAATAATTCCGGTGCCGAGTCCGCAGGGAGATCATCCATCCCGCCTGTCATGGGACGGAGCATTCTGATGCTCTCTCCCACATCCCTTAGCGTGTGCACAAACACGCATGTCTGGGTGCGCTTTTTGCAGAAACGGGAGCGTATAGTGAGCCAGCTCCAAAGGTTAAAAAAAATATCCCCCGTCAAGTAAATTCTTTTTGAAAGGTTTTTGGAACCTAGAAGAAAAACCAAAGTATGATTGATACAACAGAAGCCAAGCTTTACCCAGAAATCTGAAATATTCCGAAATCCAAAATTGTCCATCTGACATCTTGGCTTTCTGACGGCTCAGAGCATGCAAACGTTGTTCCTTGCACAAAATTATGAAAAATATTGTATAAAAATTACCTTCAGGCTATGTGTGCACAGTGTATATGAAATATCAGCAAATTTTGGGTTGAGACTTGGGTTCCACCTCCAAGATAGCTCATTCTGTACATATAGGCAAATACAGGTGTTCCAAAATCCCAAGTAATTCTGGAACACTTTGGGCCCCAAGCATTTGTCCTCGGTCTATAACTGGCATCCTTTATCACCATCTACACGTCACAACTTTATGAACGCAGAACACAATTCAAAGTGCTGGTTGTGACCTATAAAGCCCTACAGGGCTTAGGTCTGGACTATTTAAAGACTGCATCTCCCGATACAAAGCTGCCAGAGCCCTAAAATGCACAAAGGAAAGCTTTCTCCTGGCCCAGCTATCAACCCAGGCTTGCCTGGTAAGGACACGAGGGACACGGCCTTCTCCGTGGCTGCTCCCAACCTCTGGAACTCACTTCCTTGGGAAGCTAGCCAGGGCCTGTCCCTGCTCTCCTTTTGCCAGCAGGCTAAAACCTTTCTTTTTAAGCAGGCTTTTAATATACAAAAAGGTGAGCTTTTAATTCCTCAATCCGCTTTTAAAACATTGTGGTAGGTTTTTGCAATAATTTTATGTGTTTCTCTACTGTTTTTAATTCTTTTATCAATGTTTTTAACTTTTTTTGGAAGCTGTCTTGGGTCTCCCTCTGGGAGAAACGTGGCATATAAATATAATAAAATGAATAACTAGTAAATTGGGCACCCATGGCACAGAATATGGTAAAGTCTCCTGCTTTGGAGGATTATGCTTTTAATGGGGTAAAGGGACATATAAATAGAGATAGATAGATAGATAGATAGATAGATAGATAGATAGATAGACAGACAGACAGACAGGTAGATTGAGTGACTGATTGATTGATAGGCAGATGGATGGATGGATGGATGGATGGATAAGATAAGATAAGTAGGTAGGTAGGTAGGTAGGTAGATGGATGGATGGATGGATGGATGGATGGATGGATGGATGGATGATGGATAGATAGATAGATAGACAGACAGATAGGTAGATAGATAGACAGATAGGTAGATTGATTGACCGATTGATTGATTGATTGATTGATTGATTGATTGGCAGATGGATGGATGGATGGATGGATGGATGGATGGATAAGATAAGTAGGTAGGTAGATGGATGATGGATGGATGAATAGATGGATGATGGATAGATGGATGGATAGATAGATAGATAGATAGATAGATAGACAGACAGACAAGTAGATTGATTGATTGATAGGCAGATGGATGGATGGATGGATGGATGGATGGATGGATGGATGGATGAATGGATGGATAAGATAAGTAGGTAGGTAGATGGATAGATGGATGGATGGATGATGGATGGATAGATAGATAGATAGATAGATAGATAGATAGATAGATACGGGTAGATTGATTGATAGGCAGATGGATGGATGAATGGATGGGTGGGTGGGTGGGTAGGTAGATGGACGGATGGACGGATGGATGAATGATGGATAGATAGATAGGTGGATGGATAAGTGGATGGATAGGTGGATGGATAGATAGATAGATAGATAAGATAGGTAGGTAGGTAGGTAGATAGGTAAGTAGATAGATAGATTGATAGGTAAATGGATGGATGGATAAATAAGATAGATAGGTAGGTAGGTAGGTAGGTAGGTAGATAGACTCTGTAGCTATGTTGTAGACCAGAATTCGATTCCCTGCTTGGTCCTGGAAACCCACTGGGTGACCTTGGGTGCATCACAGACTCTCAGCCTCCCAGAAAACCCCATGAGAGGTTTGCCTTAGGGTCCTCCCCAAGTCGGAAATGACTTGGACGCACACAGCAAGCTATGTTGCAGAAGCTACACAAAGCTAGTCCTCTTTTGACCAAAAAAAAAATAAAAATCATTTCAAAACTGAAACTCACGGCTTTAGCTGTAATTATATAACTAAAGCGAAATATGCAAGGTTTGAGCACGAAACCAAAGGAAAAGTTCCCATTTAGAGTCCTTTGTTGGTGTGTTTCCCTTGTTATCTCATCTCTATTCATTCCGAGCCGAATGACAGCTGTAATTGCTATCCATAAATTGATGAAAGCCGGAAGTTTCATCACATTTCCAAGAAAAGGAACTCGGTTTCAGACATATATATAGCCAGTGGGGCTGCCTTAGTTTGCATTGGTGGGAACCACACAAGGCAACGTTGCACAGTGGTTAGAGCCATTGCCCCCCGATGGCTCCCACATCAGTGGGGCAGAGAACACATTACAGGATTGTAGTCCAAATTTTTACATGAGATATCCAAGGTACTGAGCTCTATCCTCCCCAAAAAAGGTTGAATTTGGACTAAAGGCTGAGTTTGGACTAAAATCCAGAGTGGATTCACTGTCCCAGAGAGGTCAAAGCCAACAGGCTCTGCTTCACGGGGACAAGAAGGGCTCGAGGTCAGGGGCCAGGGGTTGGAGAAACTTGCAATTAATCAAATCCGTTAAACCTCCAAATGTAGAGAATCAACTGTATATTAAATAAAAAATTGCTAAAAAAAACCACCCAACCCCAATAATTACTTTAAATCATTAATCAATGATTTTAATCAAAATTAAAGTAATCAATAATTACATGAAATTTAGCCAAACGGCTGAAAAACCCCCCAACCTCAATAATTACTTTAAATCAAAAATGGCTAAAAAAAAACACCCAACCCCGATAATTACCTTTTTCAAGAAATTAAGCTATTCTCCTTTTACATTCCTCTAATATAAATGATAACAGTACAATAAAAGATATAAGTAGTAAAGAGGGGGAAAAAAAGAAAAAAGACGAAGCAGGAACAGAAAGAAAAGTGGCGTTCTGATCTTCTCGGTAGTTATATAATCAAAGATGTTATTCATATCCCACTCACTAACATTTACAAAAAAATCCTATTCTATTAAAAACAGCACGAATTTTTCGTCTACATCCTTCAAGCAAGGATATAATTCCAATTCCAACAGGTAGGAAGGAAGTCAAAGTAGACCAACCTCTGTGCGGATCTAGGGGCCTTTCCGCGCTACACTGTTATAGCGTTATTATTCCACTTGCAACCTCCTGTGGGATTCTGGGGTTTGTAGTTTCCCGAGGCCAAAGAGCTGAGAATTCTACCTGCCCCTCCCTAAACTACAAATCCCAGGATTCCATAGGAGGTAGAAAGTGGAATAACAGCACTGGCCCAGGACACGGTCCAACAGATTCGGATTCCAAGAAAAGCGATTACGCCGAAGCTTCGGGAAGAAGACGTTTGCTGTAAGAATTGTTCAAAAGTAGAATTTAGCGGCCTCTCCTCCTTTGCAGATCTCCGAACAAAGGTTGGACAGGCACCTTTCAGCTGCGTGCCGGGTGACTGTGGTCACACTCTCTCAGCCTCCGAGGAAGGCCAAAGCAAACCCCCTCTGGATAAACCTTGCCAAGAAAACTTGGCCATAGGTTTCCCTTGTTGTTCTTGTGTGCCGTCAAATTGTTTCTAACCCTACAGCGAACCAATCCTGGGGTTTTCTGGGGCTGAGAGTGTGTGACTCACCCAAGGTCACCCGGCGGGTTTCCAAGACCAAGTGAGGAATCGAACCCTGGTCTCCAATACCAGGCTGGCTCTCCCGGTTTCCATTAGGCTCCCCATAAACTGGGGACAACTGGAAGGCACAACATGGGGTTAGACTAAATGGCCTCTGGGGGCCGTTCCAGCTCTAAAATCCTACGATTGTATGGCTCTGTGTTCTTGCCTTTTACTTTGGATGCCCCTAGTTTTACCTTATAGGAGCTAGTTTGGGGGAATTTTAAAAAGAGTCGAAAAGCAAAAGGAAAAAATTAGCTGGAAAGAGAGAGACCAAACATGCCACAGTATTCGAAATGCAACTGGGCCGTCCGTCTTGCATAAATGCACAACGGGTTAAAAACAGATATTCATCTTTCCTTCGCCTACCTCTTCCTTAAGCCTCAGTATTTGCTTTGCTTTATTTATATATTTCCTTTTAATGCCTTATTTAATTTGCCATTTTTGTGTGTGTGTGTGACAGCAGTTCACTTTAAGCCCTCGCTCGCTTCTCACGGTCTCCTCCGCCGCAGAAGATTCCCAAGGGGCTCCGAGTCCACTGTTAATAGAGAGGAATCCGAGACAGCTTCCCACCATGGCGTTCGTTTGGCTGTTGTCAAAACAAAGATGAAATTAAGCCACCGTGCAGAAATATGCCGGCTCTTTCGCGCACTGAGGGTTGTTTGTGGCAATTACTTGTCGCAAGAGAGTACTACATTTAGGCAGGAAAAAAAATGAAATGCACGAATATACGATGGGGGACACGTGGCTGGATAACACTACGTGTGGAAGGGATCTGGGAGTCTTGGTGGACCACAAGCTGAATGTGAGCCAGCAGTGTGATGCGGCAGCCAAGAAAGCCAACGCGATTCTTGGTTGCATCAATAGGTGTCTGGTGTCTAGATTGAGACATGCAATGGTACCACTCTGTTCTGCATTGGTCAGACCTCATCTGGAATATTGTGTCCAGTTCTGGGCACCTTATTTCAAGAAGGATATGGATAAGCTGGAACATGTCCATAGGAGGACAACCAAAATGGTGAAGGGTCTGCAAGCCCTATGAGGAGCAGCTTAGAGAGCTGAGGATGTTCAGTCTGCAGAAGATAAGCCTTAAGAGGGGACATGATAGCCATGTTTAAATATTGGAAGAGATGTCACATGGAGGATGGAGCAAGCCTGTTTTCTGCTGCTCCAGAGACCAGGACAAGGAGCAGTGACTTCAAACTACAGGAAAAGAGATTTCATCTAAACATTAGGAAGAACTTCCTGACAGTCAGAGGCTGGATAGCTGTCTGTCGGGAGTGCTCTGAGGTGGGTTCCCACATGGCAGAAGGGGGTTGGACCGGACGGCCCCTGGGGTCTCTTCCAACTCCGTGATCCTATGATTTTATGAGAGGCTGGGTAGATCTTGCTTTGCAAGAGGAGGCCCGGCTCAACGCACAAAGGTTGTCTGCATTCAAGGTGAAAAAAGAGGTGTCAGAACCATTGCTGTTGCTGCATGCCTTCAAGTCATTTTTGCCTTCCTTGCCTCCAGACTAGACTACTGTCATGCGCTGTCTGTGGGGCTGGGCTTGGAAAGCGTTCAGAAGCTGCAGCTCGTAGCAAAATGTGGCATCAACCTTGTTGTTGCCCTCCTTCAAGCCGTTTCCCATTTATGGTGGCCCTAAGGTGAACCTATCACAGAGTCTCCTGGGGCTGAGACTGTGTGGCATGCCTAAGGCCACCCAGTGTGTTTCCGCGGCTGAGCAGGAAATCGAACCCCAGTCTCTAGGGTCATAGTCCAACGTTCAAGCCACTATGCAGCGCTGTCCAACAGAGCCCTGAATGACGTCCGGCCAGGATATCTGAAAGACGGCTACTCCCGAATGAGCCGGCCAGAAATCGGAGATCTTCAGAGGCATTTTTCACCCTTCCAAGGTCCGGCAGTAACGACTTCAACAGACGGACCCGAGTTCCAATGCTGCTAGCCCCCAGCGAGGGATGCTTTACCGAGGTTCAGATCTGTGGGCGCTTGCTTTCAATTAAGCGGCGTGAGGTTTCCCGTTGACGCTAATTAACTGCGGGTCTCTTTGGGGCGGCCATTGGCTTTGCCCGCTTTGTTATTGAATGGGCACTGAATGCCAATTGGGATCGAGGCCTCCCCGTCCCATTAGCTTCGCATTTCTCTTCCCCGTTCTCGTGATCCCTAGGGGGGGAAAAAGGCTTCTCGGTTAGCCTCCGTCAAGCTTCTTCTGGTTGGGGCTGCGAGGATTATTTCCGCCAAGAGGTCTAGCCACTTGAGTCCCTTTCCAAAATAAAGTGAGGGACGCTGGGCCATTCTTTGTGCCCACGCTGCGGGGTGTGTTGCGAGGCGTGTTTCACGGCACGGAGGCAACTAAGGGACCAAACTAAGAAAAGTTCCCTTTCCCCCCTTTTTTGAACTCTCAATTTCTGGCCATGCTGACTGGGGGATGATGGGAGTTGGAGTCCTTAAACGGAACTGTCTCCAGCTGCTAAAAGGTAGCGTGGATCACATCTGCCACCTGTGTGGGCTGGGAGTTCATACGGAAAGGAGAAATGATGTGATTCCTTCCTGGAAAGCCACCGTGGTGTAGTGGTTTGACCCTAGGGACCAGGATTCGATTCCCTCCGTGGCTGCGGAAAATCTGGGTGCGTCACACGCGCTCAACCCCGAGATCCCCATGAGAACCCACTGGGTAACTTTGGGGGCATGATCTAGCCCCAGAAAACCTTGTGATCATCTTAGAGTCGCCATGAGTCAGAAATGACTTGAAGGCACACAATGGCAACAGTGGTTTAAAAAGGCATAACGGTGACGCATGCCCGGGTTACGTGCTGTCTGGACTACTGTAACAAACTCCACAAGGGGCCGCCTTTGAAGGCTGTTTGGAAACTTGAGCTGCTCCAAACAGTTGCCGCTGGATGGTTAACCGCGGCTGGTGACAGGGAGCACTCAACTCCCTTGTCGCTGGTCTGTTTCTAGCATACGGCTTGGGTCCAGGCTATTGGAAGACCCTCCCTCCATCCCAGCTGCCACTGCCTTGGCCTTGGAGGGAGAGAAGAAAAGGCAGTATCTGCCGTCCCTTTTCCTTGTGTGTCTTGTCTCCTTTTGACTGTAAACCCAAAAACAGGGAACTCTCAAAGGAGCACTGCGTCAGCTGCTCCAGGACCCCTTTGGCCAAAGGGCAGGGCATAAATCCTCCAAATAAATAAATAGGATTATGTTTGCCTTTTTAGCAGCTGCATCACACTGCTGGCTTCTGTCCGGTTGGATCCAGAGAGAAATATTTGAATAAAAAAAAAGCTATCAGGAAATGACTGGATCCATCTCTCTCTGTTAAAATGAATAAGGCCTATTCAGTTCCACCGGCTTCCATTTGTCGGGAAACAAATGGCCAGGACATTTGTAACAAGTGGCGGGTCACTGGAGTTGGTTTTTGTGATCCTATTCAGCATTTATTCCCGCTCTCGTTTGGAAGGGGGTAGAGGTACCTTTTTCCAATGGCAGCAGCTGCTTTTTATTATATCTGCATCTGCGTGTAATTAGATTAAATCCTTTAAAACCCACACCGTTCACAACCATATTGTGTCATCAGGCCGGCTGCCATTCTTCTGTGCCAGCCAGCCAGCCAGCCAGCCGCAACTTTCCTTTTGCAAAACTCCGTTCCGATCTGCTTCTCTGCCAAAGCCAGGTTTTTACTCCTTCCTCCAAACAGTGGGCCGGAGTCCTCTTTGGGCTATTTGGGGTCCATCTGGTTGTGTCTTCCCCTCCCTTTTGGTTAGGGGTGGTCAGCCCTGGAAGGCTTTGCGTATCCAATCACCCACTGGGTGACCTTGGGTGCGTCACACACTCTCAGCCCCCGAAGAATCCCACCATAGGTTCACTGTAAGCAGCCTTGAAGACGCGCAAGATTTGAGAGCTCGGAGCTCTTCTCTCCGCGCTGCGAGGTTTTGGGAGTTGGAGGAAGGGAGAAAAACAGAGAGGAAGCCACTTTTGGGCCAAGGCAAATAAATCTTGCCCCCTTCCTTAAAGGCCTTTCTTGATTTAGGGGCTCTTCAAAAAGCAATTGCGAGAAGAGGAGAGTGCAGCCAGGGGACAGGCGCACAAAGGTTTCGGATGTGTTTTAGGTGGGGGGGAAGGACCGGGGACAAAGGGGCAGCAGCTGGAGGCGTTGATTTATGGGGTGCCTCACAAAAGAGCCATTTGCCGGGCTGCTGATGGCGAGGTGGAAGCCGGACCCCCATCATCGTATAGAGTCTGCCTTTACTGCCACGACGGGAACAGTGGTGGCCAATGCCCGCTGGGGCTAACGGGGCAGACGGCAGGGGCCCACCCATTGTCGTTGTGAATTGCCATCAAGTTGACTTTTTGAATTGGGCTGACCCTATGAATGACAGATCTCCAAATCACTCTGTTATCGACAGCCCGGGCTCGGTCGTGTAAACTCGGGGCAGCCTTGGCGTCCCTGATGGAGCCTTGTTGTTGTTTTGTGTCTTCAAGTCGTTCTCGACATCCGCTGAGCCTAAGGAGAACCTTTCATGGAGCTTTTTGGGACTGAGAGTATCAAGATCACCCAGTGGGTTTCCACGGCCAAACGGGATTCGAATCCAGTGCCACACCACACAGGCAGTGATGGTAAATTTTCAAATGCAGGAACTCATCATGAGAGTCTCTAGAGTGGTTTGAGTTTGGAACTGCAACCCCGGAGACCGGGGTTTGATTCCCTGCTCAAGCCTAGAAACCACTGGGCGACCTAGGGCACATAGAATCATAGAGTTGGAAGAGACTCTAGAGGCCATCCAGTCCAACCCCCTTCTGCCATGCAAGAAGACACCATCGAAGCATTCCTGACAGATGGCCATCCAGGGGACTCCACCACAAGCCCACTGTCAAACTGCTCTTACCATCAGCAAGCTCTTCCTAATGTTTATTGCTCCATGTCCTAGTCTCTGGAGGAGCAGAAAAGAGGCTTGCTCCATCCCGTATATAACATCCCTTCAGATATTTAAACATAGCCACGATGTCACCTTTTAACCTTCTCTTCTCCGGGCTAAACATCCCCAGTCCCCTAAGCCTCTCCTCAAAGGGCTTTATGGTTTCCAGACTTTCTTTTCCAGCCCTTTCTGAATATACCAGGAATCAAACGCAAAGACCATGTTCTGACCCTCAGCCAGGATCCTTCCAAACATAAAGGAAGGTTCTAGTCCTCATGGAGGTGAACAAGAGGGATGATTTTACATAGGAAACCTACAGAGCTACCTTGCACTGTCAAAGCACTCATCCATTTGCCAAATATTGTCTAAACTGACTGGACAACTAATGCCTCTGGGTATCTGGCAGGATTTTTTGCCAGTTCTATCTGGAGATACCGAGAGACCGAATCTACGACCTTCAATATGCAAAGCTACTATTCTTCTCCAAGGTCACCCCAAAGGACAGAACAAAGACAGACAGAAGGGAAACATTGCTTCCACTGATGTTGCATTAAGCCGCGGAAATTAATTACCAAAACGGGAGCTAAGTGAATAACCATCCGTTCCCCCCCCTTTTTTTGCAATTAATTGCTATACTTTAATTCCCCGTCAGCCGAAGCAATGCCTTTTGTTCCGTCTGCAAGCGATCACCTGTTTTAAAAGCACCGACGAGTCTGCAGAGAACAGCAATTAGAATTCAGATTTCTAGTTTTCAATACCTGGCCCATGTCACATCCCGATATTCCCTGCAACTAGCCTTGCGAGCTAGCGGTTCATAGTGCATGTGGGAGAGCGCAAGGCTGAGAAAGTGTGCCTCCCTCAAGCCCACTGGGCTGGTTTCGCCCCGCGAGCTTCCAATTCAAACAGAGGACTTCACAATCCGCCACTCTGTCTCTCAGCAAATTAAAACAATGAGGAAGGGGGGAAAAAACCCAGTTTTACGTCCCTGAGCATCCCAATTCAACAAGAGTAGAAATAACTGGAGAATAAATTTGGGAAGGAAATAAAAGCATAGCACGCAGTTTGTTGCTGCCGTGTGTCTCGAGCCATTTCCAATGCATGGGGTTTTCTTGGCGGACTTTGGGCGGGGGGTGGTGGTGCCATCTCCTCCCCCTGAGTCTGAGAGAGTGTGACCATCACGCCATCCTGGTAATAATCCCACAACAGCCTTCCTTTAGAAGCCTTCAGATTATAGTCAAACCCTCCACATGTGCGGGTTTCATTTTCACGGGTTTGATCATTTGTGAGTTTCTCCACCTCAAATGCTGCTTTTCCGGGGAACCTTCCCTCTTAGCAGCTCCGATCAGGTCGCAGGGTCCTTCAAAACCCACCTCTGGTCGTCCTCATCCTCCACCAACCACGACCTGTCCAGCTAAGGATGGATCACACCGCAGTTTCTGCGTGCCACAAACTCTCTCCCGATGCCCCCATGCACACCCAAGGCAGGAGAGGGGCAAGCGAGAGGAAGCCTAGGGCCACCGTGCCAAGGGGATGCCCTTCCCTTCCCCTTTCCCTTTGGACTCTGGGCGCCTGCTCTCCCCGCCATCCCTTGGCGCCCCCTTCCGTGCCCACGCAGAACCCGTTTTGAGATTTGCAATGCTTCCACTTCTGCTTGGCTCCCTAACCCTAGCAAACGCGGAAGGCCAACGACGCAACAAACCACAGTTCTGGGGAGCCAGTCCTGCAACGTGGAGCTGCCGCGAAAAAGACCCTTCCCCGTTCAGGCTTACCTGTGGCGCCAATCCACCTCTCGCCGGGCCGCTCCCACCAACTTCAACTCGGCTAAAGAAGCAATTCCCCGGGCGACGCCATCTCTTTACGCTTCGCAAGCCTCAATCGGGCTGGCGCTTTGGGGCGCCACTCTTTCAACCTCCGCGTTCCCACATCTGCTCACCGATCGGCCTTCCCTGCCCACGTCGGCCGCTGAACCAAAGCCACTACCTCTCTCCTCCTCTCGCCCAGCGCCAGGCACTCTTTCGAATCTTGTCTTCCTCTTAATGGTGAACAGAACCCTCTCGAGGAAGGGACGGCGATGGTAGGGGCAACCGCGTCCCTTTTCTGCCATCCGATCCCCCTGTGGGGTTGTCATCCCCCTCCGGCCAGTTGTTCCCTTCCTCTCTCTCGTTCTTCTCTCTCTCTTTCACTCCCCTCCTAAGTTTCTTCTTTCCCTCTGCACAGACAATAAACCGGGTCAAGTTACCGTCCCTCATTCGATGGCATTAAAAAGCACAGCCTTCTTTCTTTCTCTCCAGTGATACCTTTTTTTTCATGGACGGTCCTGAAGTTTCACAGCACATCTAACTTGCCACCTCCCCCTTTGTTGGGGGGAGGAAAGCAGTCACTTTCAGCTGGCAGGATGGGGTTACCGTTTTGCAAGAGGCACCAAAGAGCCTTAAGTCTGTTTGGACAGGTGGAGCCTAGAGTCTCTGGCAAAGAGACCCCCAGGCCACAGTTTTTCAGGGGGCCACTAGGGGATACTGGTTGCCTTGTGGGGTTTTTTTATGGTAGGGGGGTAAGATGTCAGGGCGAGCCTCTCCATCACTTCTGGGGCCCAACACCGTTTATAGCGCTATGGCCAAACTAAATGCACAGGAATAGGATGGGACATACTTGGCTTAGCAATAGCGCGTGCAAAAAGGACCTTGGGACTGTACTTGCTGATCATAAATTGTACATGAGCCAAAAATGTGATGCTGCAGCAAAGAAGGCAAATACTATTTTAGCCTGCATTAATTGAACCATAGTTTCCAAGTCAAGGGAAGTCATTGTGGCATCTCTTTTCTTGTCCTTTGAAGCCATTGCTCAGTGTCCTAGTCTCTGGAGCAGCAGAAAGCAGAAAACAAACAAACAAAATGGTCAAAGGCCTGGAAACCATGAAGCCCTGTGAGGAGCAGCTTAGGGAGCTGGGTACGTTTAGCCTGGAGAAGAGAAGGTGAAGAGGGGACTTGATAGTTAAGTTGAAATATTTTGAAGGGATGTCATGTGGAGAATGGAAGAAGCCTGTTTTCTGCTGCTCCAGAGACTAGGACGCAGAGCAATGGCTCCAAACTTCAGGAAAAGAGATGCCATCTCAATATTTGGAAGGATTTCCTGAGCAGTTTGACAGTGGAACGTGCTGCCTCCATGGAGTGCGATAGACTCTCCTTCTTCAGAGGTTTCTAAACAGAGTTTGGATAGCCATCTGTCGGGAACGTTTTGATGGTGTCTTCCTGCCTGGCAGAAGGGGGTTGGACCGGATGGCCCTTGGGGGTCTCTTCCAGCTCTGCAATTCTAGGATTCTCCAACCGTCGAGGCCAACTTGATGGCCCACAAGCTTGGCTTACAGAAATTTGGGAAGCTGAGCCGTAAGCCCAAAGGAGGCCGAAGGCAAACTAACAGGGCCACGGAGTTCTATTGGGATGGTGCTCCGTGTGGATGTGGGTCAGCTGTTTGCCGCCTGCTGCCCCGGTGCCCCCGGACCCCCCCCCACGACAGGTGACCCAAGAGAACTGATGTCACCGTGTTGTAACCCAAGCCAGCTCTCCGGACAGCTGGCGGGGTTGGCAAGCTGGCTCCAGGGTTCCCGGCCCGGCGGTTGGTGATGTCAGAAGAATGCGGCTTCCATTGAGGCGTAGGGTTACCAAGGTCTCTGTCCTGATGTGTGTGGGGTGGGGGGGCGGGCGGAGAGAGAAAGGAGAGGGTCAGGTGGACGCATTCGTGACAGCTCAAGGGAGCGTCCCGTCTCAGACTTCTCCCATCAGGCACAACCGGGGCAAGTAAAGCACCCACGGAAGCAGCGGCCAGCAACCTAGAGAGCTGCTTGTAAAAACCAGTTAGTTGCAATTATCATTCCGTGCAGCGGTTGCTAGTCACTAGGGTGGCCACTTGAAAAGAAAAAAAAAAAAGCTCTGTCCCTAGAGTCATAGAATCATGGAGTTGGAAGAGACCCCCGGGGCCATCCGGTCCAACCCCCTGCTATGCAGGAAAACCCATCAAAGCACTCCCAACAGATGGCCATCCAGCCTCTGCTTAGAAACTTCCAAAGAAGGAGGAGACTCCACCACACTTCATTGAGGCCACAGCAGATTCCACTGCCGGACAGCCCTGACCGTCAGGAAGTTCTTCCCGAGGTTCAAGTGGAATCTCCTTCCCTGCAGCTTGAATCCATTGCTCCTTGTCCTGGTCTCTGGAGCAGTGGAGAACGAGCCTGCTCCATCTTCGACATGACATCCCTTCAAATATTTAAACGTGGCTGTCATGTCCCCTCTTAACCTTCTCTTCTGCAGACTAGACATCCCTGGCTCCCTAAGGCGTTCTTCATAGGGCTTCATGGCTTCCAGACCCTTCACCATTTTGGTCGCCCGCCTCTGGACACGCTCCGGCTTGTCCATATCCTTCTTGAATGGAACTGGACACAGGATTCCAAATGAGGCCTCACCAATACAGAATAGAGCGGTACCAGTACCTCCCTCGATCTAGACACCACACTCCTATTGATGCAACCAAGCATCGCATTGGCTTTTTTGGCTGCCGCGTCACCCTTTTGCATATTAATGCATTAGTCGGCTATTGCTTAGTTGCATGGATTAGTTAGTAAGTTAAATATTTTTATTAAATCCAAAACCTTAAAACCCTTAAACCAAATCCTCTTACACTCTGAAGCTTAGAACATCACAAGTAATTCTGAAATCATGACATCTCCAGTAACATCGTTTAGCAACTTCCTTCTCTAAAAGTTTTGGGTGCGTCTCTTATTGTGCTTCGGTGTCCATTCTTATATAAACTTATCTCTCCACGATAATGTTTCAGGGATTTTTCAAAAAGTTATTGATTAGTATTTGATTTCACCTATAAAATTAATAACAACAATGTCGACTTCTTATCCACCTCTCCCCAAGGCTCAAGGCGGGGTGCAACACAGATTAAAGTGCAGCTAAAAAGCCCCTAGACTGAAGTACGCTAAAAGGCATAAAAACATTTAAAATACATCAATTTAAAATTCAGAGTTAAAAAGTGACAGGGTAGACCTGCCGGAAGAGATCGCCTTTAGCACTTTTGAAAATTTAGGCAGTGTATTTTGCTCTCGAATCTCTTCTTCTGGCAGGTCATTCCACTTCTAGGGCTTGGCCGACAAAAAGATCCTTGGGGTGACCTTGCCAGTCTAAACCTGGACGGTTTAAATAAATGACCCCCAGAAGACCTGAATGTATGGGGTAGATTGTATGGAAGGAGGTGATCCCGCAGGTAACTTGGAGCCAAACCATGTAGGATTTTAAAGGTGATAAAAAAAACACTTTGCACTTTGCCCGGAAACTTATCGGCAGCCAGTGGCGTGAGTTTAATATTGGCGTGATACGATCATTCCTGGATGTATCCGTCACCGTTGTGGCCGCCGTATTTTGGACCAAATCGGAGTCTCCAAACTTGGTACAAAGGTAGCCCAAGGGACAGCCCGCGGCAGAAGTCCAGCCTTGAGGTTGCCAAGAGGTTCTTGATCTGGTCCGCCTCTGCATTACTGGAAGTAGCACGTGCCTGCCAAAGTTCCATAGATGGAAACCAGGACATGCTCGGCCAAGCATAGGCCAGAGTGTGGTCAGGGTGGCCAAATTTCTTTCTTTCTTTATCGTATTTGCAGGCCGCCTTTCTCCCAGAAGTGGGACCCAAAGGCGTTCAGGAGGAAGGAGCGGCGAGCTAGGAGGCGCTGCAGTGGCTTGCTTCTGCCCGAGGCTACAGGGAAGGGCAAAGTCCTTTTATACTCGGAACTCAGTTTGCAGCCGTTGGGGTAAGCTGACGACCAAGGGGGAAAGTGGGAGACTGGAACCGGGACCGTTAAAAGCAGCTGAGAAAGTGTGACGGCATGAGACTAAGCGAGACTGTCCGGTTGGAGGGTACGAAGGGAGCCCACCTTTGGAAAAGCGAATCCAGAGACGCCGCAACTTGCAAAACGCCTCTTTGTCTAGTTTCGGCTCGGTCTCCGCCAAGCCCTGACGGTACCTCGAAACTTGTCTGACTTGTACCAGACTATTTGTCTGTCTAGCCAAGTATTTTTCTACTCCAGTTGGCAGACAGTCTCTCTCCAGGGATCCCGGGGGCACGGAGAGGGAGGGAAGAGAGAGCGAGACAGAAAGAAAGGCTGCTCCTGTCCTCTGCTACCTGATCCACTTCTACCTGGAGCTGCTGGAAACTGACTGGGGGATTTTCTGTATTCACAGTCCCCAGATCGCAGGGCCTGGCACCACGTCTCACAGCCTGGACTCCCTACTCCGGTCTTCCAGGTGAGAGGGAGGAACCTCAGGGCAAAAGCACTGCCTGTGAAAGTGTGTGCATATAGAATCATAGAATCATAGAAATGTACAGTCGGAGGAGACCCCAGGGGCCATCCAGTCCAACCCCCTGCCATGCAGGAACATCCATTAAAGCACTCCCGAGAGATGACCATCCAGCCTCTGCTTAAAAACCTCCAAAGAAGGAGGAGACTCCGCCACGCTCCATAGAGGCAGCCTGTTCCACTGCCGGACAGCCCTGACTGTCAGGAAGTTCTTCCTGGGGTTCAAGTGGAATCTCCTTTCCTGCAGCTCCTTGTCCTGGTCTCTGGAGCAGCAGAAAACAAGCCCACTCCCTCCTCTACATGGCATCCCTTCAAATCTCTTCATATATGTTTTCCGTGAGAGCCAGCATGGTATGTGTGTCGGACTAGGACTCTGGGAGACTGGGTTCGAATCAGCCACAGAAACCCAGCAGGTGACTTCAGGCAAGTCACACTCTCTCAGCCACAAGGGAAGAGAACAGCAAACCTCCCCTGGAGAAATGAGTGACAGGATGGTGTAGCAGCTCAGGTTTTGGATTGCAAGTCCAGGAAACCAGGGTTCGAATTCCCACTCATCCCACAATGCGAGGGGACACTTGAATTTCCCCCCGAAACTCCTGATTTTATGGTTCACAAGAATGTAACTATGAAGAGGTTTTCATCTGTGTTCAAATTCCCAGCATCACACTAAATTAAAATGACACCAACATTCAGCCGTTTGCCAAGTATTCTGTAGCCTTCCCCTTTCCTAAAAACTTCAAAAGGCTCCCCTATAGTTTAGTTACCACCAATAAGAGCCTGAAAATAAAATGTGCTGGCATTTCAGGAAGGATACGGACGCTGAAAGGTGTTCAGAGGAGGGCGACCAAAACGATAGAAGGCCTGGAAACCCTGAAGCCCTAGGAGGATTAGCTGGGTACGTTTAGCCTGGAGAGGAGAAGGTGAAAAGGTAGCTGGGTTTAAATATTTGAAGGGATGTCATGTAGAGGATGGAGCAAACCTGTTTTCTGCTGCTCCAGAGACTAGGACACGGGGCAATGGCTTCAAGCTTCAGGAAAAGATGGCATTTGGGGGCAAAAAAAAAAGTTTGAGAAACTTAATGATTTTTTTAAAAGCTGTTTGACTCCTTCAAACATGGTAGAAATGCCCTCCATACTCCCTTGAGGGTTTTTAGGGAGCCAATTTGGAACAGTATTTTTACCCTCCAAAATGGCTCTGGGGACTCACCCCTATTGCAGATGACCCCGCTGTTCTAAATTTTGCGATTGCTGTTTTCAGCACAAAAATCGGATGTGAAAGCATATGGGAAAGATACCCTCGCCGAGAAACGCGGAACACAGAAATGTGCGTGGCAGACGCCGCTACATATGGAAATCAACTTGTGAAGGAAAGCAGCACGGCAAAGCAGACGTGACTTTTGCAGGAGAATTTTTAAAAACAAAATAAGTTGCAGAGTGGCGCAGAAATGGGACAGAGCGGGCTCTTATGATCAAAGACGTGAAAAATGGACGTGGACCAGAAACGGGCTGATTCGTCAATCCCGCACGAATATGGTAGGATAAAAAGAAGTCAAGGCTGGGGGAGGCCCTGATCTGCTTGGCAGAATTTAGCCTTTCTTGCGCTGCAGGCTTTGGCCAATGCGCTCGAGGAAGGCCGAATGCCAGACGGCAGGTGATTTGCCTGCATCTTACGGATACTTAAAACGCCCCTTGTGTGCTTCTTAATTGAAACTGATGAGTCTGGGAAACAGTCCTCCAGGGGCTGCGAGGGGAGGAGACGGACCACAAGGAATGTGGGAACCGGTTCCTCTTTCAGAATTGGAAGAGACCCCCAAAGGCCATCCAGTCCAACCCCATTCTGCCACGCGGGAAAACGCCATCAAAGCATTGCCAAAAGGCAGCCATCCAGCCTCTGTTTAAAAGCCTCCAAAGAAGGAGACTCCATATTCTCCCAGGCACAGTATTGCACTGCCAAACTGCTCTTACCCTCAGGAAGTTCTTCCTAACGTTTAGGTGGACTCTCCCTTCCTGACGTTTGAATCCATTGCTCTGAGTCCTAGTCTCCGGAGCAGCCCAAAAGAGGCTTGCTCCATCCTCCATAGGACACCCCTTTTAACCTTTGTCATTGGCCCAGGCGGGGAGATTTAGAGGGAATACCAACGCCAAGTTGGCCAGACAGACTTGGAGAGTGGATTTTAAAAGCCGCACCATGGACACACCTTTTGCTTCCCTTGTCATAGGTCTGAGCGGCAGTGCCAGACCTATACTAACTTTTAGCTTGTGAGCCCAAGCCAGCCGGGCTGGATCCCTCCCACCATTGGAAGAAGCTGCAAGTGGAAGACGGTGACATCTTAGCTCCCTTTGGAACAAGTTGGGGTGGGGGATTTTTTTTTTTTTAATCTAGCAACTGACCCTTTCTGAAATGATTTCTTTTCTTCAAAATAAACAGGTTTGCAAATGTATCTGTCAGGAATGCTTGGCTCTATCACAAAAGGTTGGACAGGAGAGCCCTCGGGGTCTCTTCTAGCTCAAGGATTCTATGTGTGTTTGTCTAGGAAAAGCAAGACATCAAACCCCTTCAAAGCAGGGTTGGACAAAATGCAGCCTGCGGGCCAAATGAGGGCCCTTTGTGGCCTTTTGGAGATCAAAAAAAAAAAAAATATTTGGGGCATTTTGTGGGGGCATGTTTTTGCTCCAAAATGACCACTAAGGGTTATGAAGCTTCCCTGCCCTCCCCAAGGTCAAAATACTTTTTGCCAATTTTGTTTAAAATACTCTTTGCCCTCAAATGCCTTCGAGGGTCTCAGGGAAGTTCCCAAACGTGGTGCGAATGCCCTTGAGCGGGGCAAAAACGGGTTTGTCTTTTGCAGTGGAAAGGGGGAGGCCTTACAAGGTCTCCTGAGTGGTATTAATGTGTCCCCCCCTTCCCCAAACTTCCCCAGTTGCTCACTCCTGCTTTCAAGGCTTGGCACCAGCGACTGCAGGAGCGGCAAATGGGTTCCTTTGCAATCCTTTAATGGCATGCGGCTTGTGGAAACCTGGGGCTTTCGGGGAGGGATTATCTCCAGCCATCAAAAGCCATTTGGCTTTTAATGTGCGGAATGCGGAGATTATGCGGGCACACGCACATCTATCCCCCTTCCTCCAGTGTTCAAGCAACGATTTCTGGACAAGGCAGCCAAGGAGGATAAGCTGTGGGTACAAATCGGGCTGAGAAACATGGGGGGCAATGAGGTTCCTTAATGAGCCTTGTAGACCTTAAGAGGCCAGGAAAAAGCTTGCAGAATTGGAGAAAGTTTTCTCAAAACCCGTTCCTTCTGCTTCTTGGCCCTCAAAGGCCAAAGAATGAGAGAGGACTCAGAGACAAGGTCCAGTGGAATGGATTTCTGGTCCATTTTATTCTTTCTTTGCATTGTTTTGTGCCTTCAAGTCATTTCCAACTTATGGCGACCCTAAGATGAACCTATTGTGGCTGAGAGTGTGTGACGCACCCAAAGTCACCTTGTAGGTTTCCACTGCTGAGTCGGCAATCGAACCCTAGTCTCCACAGTCCAATGTTCAAAATGCTTTCCCACGCTTGTTCTCTACATGCGTTTATATCTACATCTCTTCCATCCTGGGTTGCAGTGGCCTGATTTTTATTCTGACAATGCTTTGAAACTCGCTTTTTAAAAGATTATCCGCCTTTTAATCACACACGATGCATTTTTGCGTGCTGCTGAGCACATACAATCCATTTTGCACACGTTGGTCAGCGCTCTGTCGGTGACACGCAGGTATGTCAGCGCAGCTTACCTGCGCACGGGTCCCTTTTTGGATAGATTGTGGGGTCCCCTCCCCCTCCTTGAACTCCATTCCACAAATTCTCTCTTAGGCAGCTGTCAAGAAACAGCAGTGCCTGGCGACTCCCATGTCAGTAGGGCGATGAAGCCATTCCACGTTTTCATGGACTTTAAACGAGCTCTCCAAGGTGCTTGAAGAGGGCTCAGAACCTCGGAGAGCTCCTTTAAAGCCTGGATTAAAACCTAGCACGGCAGTGGTTTGGACTGTTGTGGTCTTTTCCAACTCTATAGCTGAGCTATAGGGTTTCTATAGCTGAGCAAGGATTTGAACCCTGATCTCTCAGAGTACTAGACCAACATCCAGACCCACTATGCCACACCGGCTGCATGATAATGTACCTTTCAACACCTTGACCACACTCCGATGTGGCTCGGCCACAGGCATTCCAGGTTTCACTTGCGAATTGTTGGTCCGGATGCGGCATTTGGGAGAGGAAGACTCTGGAGCCGGAAAACACACCGACACACACACCAAACCTGCTGCAACGACGTCCCGCTGTCCCTCTCCCTAATCTCTGCTCCCGCCCTCCCCCAAAGAGGCACTCCACACTTGCGCTGAGAGACTCTCCGGAGATGTGATTAATGTTTTATACCGGGAGCGCCAAGTGCGAGGGGAGGGCGGTGGCGGGGAGTGGAAAGGGTTGATTCTTACTAAGAGCAGCTGTAAGGAGATCTTGAAACTGAATCCACAGGTCCCCGGCTCCCAACGGCGGTGGTGGGGTGTCAGCGCAGCGGGAGAGCCAAGCGCCGGAGACATCGATCCGGCCGCAACGTGGCCGAGGCAGCTGCTCGCTAGGTAAACACGAGCGGTTAATGGTCACTGCCACCACCATAAGCGCGTGAGCTCCCGGTGGCAAACCATGTCCCCCCCCACAACGTTTTGCTACCTGATATGGCTGGGCTGAAACCCCAGATTGGAACCCGCTGAAGGGAAGCAGTGTGGGATTTACACACAATGCTAAACAAGCGACAGCTTCTTATTATTTTTAATTTATTTTTATTATTTAATTTATGTTATTTTATAGAACCGCAGACCCAGAGTTGGAAGAGATCACAACGGCCATCAAGGCTGACCCCTAAAAAATAATAATTATATTACATTACATTATATCAGATTACAAATTATTTTATTATTTTATAGAATCATAGAGTTGGAAGAGAACACAATAGCTATCAAGTCCAACCCCCAAATAATAATAATTATTATCTTATCTTATTTTATTATTTTATAGAATCATAGAATCACAGAGTTGGAAGAGACTACAATGGCCATTAAGTCCAACCCCCAAATAATAATTATTTTTATCTTATCTTGTATATTATTTTATTATTTTATAGAATCATAGAATCACAGAGTTGCAAGAGACTACAATGGTCATTAAATCCAACCCCCAAATAATAATTATTATCTTATTTTATATCTTATTTTATTATTTTATAGAATCATAGAATCACAGAGTTGCAAGAGACCACAATGGCCATCAAGTCCAACCCCCAAATAACAATTATTATGATCTTATTTTATATCTTATTTTATTATTTTATAGAATCATAGAATCACAGAGTTGCAAGAGACCCCAATGGCCATCAAGTCCAACCCCCAAATAATAATAATTATATATTATATGATATTATTTTTTTGACGTAAATGCTTTTTGATCAAGACCAAATTTTAGAGACTGATGTCTGCAAGAAGAAAAAGTCAAGAAGGGAAAAATCTTCACAGAAGCTGGAGCTTTATTGCCAAGCCAGGCATGTGTAAAATAATAATAAGTCACTGAACAAATATCTTCTGCTTCACAAAAATCCCCCAGCCACTTGTCTAATTCAGCATCCTCATTAGTTCTTCTAAGTTGTTCTGGATATCTCCATAGATAGATAATATTTTATATTATTATGTTATTTTATTCTTCCATAGAATCATAGAGTTGGAAGAGACCACAATGGCCGTTGAGTCCAATGCCCCCAAATAATAATTATTAGTTATTAGTTATTAACGGCTCATACTCCAGAGGGAGGTGAAGGCAAAGACAAGCCCTCTCCGAACAAGTCTCGGAACCCAACCTTGGGCGCATCACACCCTCTCAGCCCCGGAAAACTCCAGTATAGGTTCACCTTGGGGATGCCATAGGTTGGAAATGAGTGGAAGGTATGCAACAGTATCACATCCCACTCTATTGAAATGAACCTGCTTTAGCACTAATTTTCAAATTCTGGCCCGCAGAATGGCATTAACGGCTGAGTTTTCAGTGGAGAACTGGGTGGATTTCAAGACAACGGGTACTCTGGGGGCGCACAGAGTGCCTTCCACTGTCACGTGAACCTCGGCCAGCCCCGGCACGTCTCAAAAACGGACGCACGGTCCGATTTCCACCTGGCGGAGGCCTCGCTCTTGGAGCGGTGCCGAACGCCTGCGACACCCGAGGAGAGATTGGCAGCCCTCCAGATCCGCAGGGCAATTTGCATATTAAATACACCCCAATCTGCATATTAAGTGTCCATTTGCATAGAGGAAGTCAGCTTGCATTGGCACCAAAAATAAACATCCAAAAGGCAGCTTCGGAATGCAAAAAGTTATGCCAAATAAATAACGGTCTATTAGAAGAGACAGGAAAGAGCGAGAGGTTATATTTTTTTAAAAAACGACACAGCGCTGTACCGGCATGGGTGGCATTATGCGCCTTAGGGAACCAGTTATGCTAAGGTAGGGCCTGCTCTACCCATTATACCACACAGCCTCAAATCAGATCTCTCCCTGGGTCTTCCATAACAGTGGATCCAGTGTGGTTCTGAGCGCTGAACTCTTAAGAGACCAGGGTTCAAATCCTGCTCAGCCGTGGAAACCAACTGGGGCACTTAGGGCACGTTGCACTTTCTCAGCCTCAGAGGAAGGCAAAATCCAGCCCCCTCTGAACAAACCTTGCTCAGAAAGCCCCAGGATAAGTTCACCTTAGGCCACCATGCGTTGGAAACGGCTCGAAACCAACCACTCAAATCCTAATGCTACACACCCAAGTCGATACCAAATACATATTCAACAATCACGCGGCACAAACGCGGTACCGATCCCCCCCAAAAAACTGCCGCTCCACTACATCGGAGAGCTTGAGAAGCCCCAATCGAGTTGTCAGCGCTGACACAAGATTCCCCTACACAGCATCCCAGGTGATGGCCTGGATTTCATCTTTTAAATGTTGGGGGCTAAGCTAAGCTCAGAGAGATTGGTAGTGCTGCTGTTGGCCCTGGTCTAGTCTCCAAATTTGCCCAAAGGATGCTAAATTTTGCCACTAGCCTCTCCAATTCAGTCCCTTTTCTCTACCCAGCCTACTATACTTCCTCCATTATCCCCACCCACAGTCCATTAATAATCTGCCGCCTCTCTCAGGTGACGCTTTAATTCTCCTTTTAAAGGACTTTGGGAACGTTGCAAAGATCTCCGCTCTCCGCTTTTCGCTGCAATCGGACACCAACCCCTTCCTCAAACGAGCAACGCCATCTCTCCTTCTTTCTCCACTCCCTTCCTTTTGTCACTTCCAAAGAGTGAGAGGCGGTAATTAAAATTAATTAGCCACCCCGGAGCCACATCCAAAGAGATGGCAGGAAGACAAGGGGAAGTTACGCGTGGGGAAGGGGAAGAGAGAGAGATGGAAGCTGAATTATTTACAAGGCCGACTTCCTCTGGGGATCCGTCACGAAGGGGCAGGTTTCTACCTGGATGAAATCCACCACCTTGGATTATTTACACCGGCCAAAGGGACGGGAGAGCTGGGACGGGATAGCGGCTTGAGTGCTGGGGTGTGATCCTGGGAGACCACAGTTCGAATCTCCGCTCAGTTGCGGACACCTCATTAAGTGACCTTGAGCACGTCACACACTCTCAGCCGCGGAAAACCCTGCGACAGGTTCACAAACAACTTGAAGGCACCCAGCAACAACGTTGACTAGCTGCAACATGTCCAGAGAAGGGCGACCGAAATAGTAAACGGCCTGGAAACCGTGCCCTATGAAGGGTGGGTCAGGGTTTGTAGTACAGCCAGCCCTCCGCATCTGTGGGTTTCACTTTTGCAGATTTGATTATTCGCGGATTACTTGCTGTTCCCTCTGCTGCCTCCCTGTGCCACTTTTAATAGGGACTGCAAGCCTCGTGAGGCCGAGAAACTGCAAATGAGGTTTGTAAGTCTCTCTTAAAAATGGTGTGGGGCAGCAGTGGAGGGGGCAGCAGCCCCACCAGCCCCCACTTCTGCCTTGGGAAGGAGCCCTGATGCCTCAAAGGAATCCACAGAGGGTCGAATAGGCTGGTCATATTTTTTGTGTGTGTTGAATATGGTTTGGGAGGGCCTAGAGTTATTCATGTTTTTTTCACTTCCATGGGGGTCCTGTGCCCCTAACCCTGGCGAACAGTGAGGGACGACCGTACTGACTGATGAGTTACCTGCAGGATCGTGTCCTCCCATGCAATTCACCCCGTATGTTCAGGTCCTCTGAGGGACGTTTATTTAAACTGGCCAGGACTGGACTGGCAACGGTCACCCAGAAGAGCTCCTCATCGGCTGGAATGGCCGGCCGGAAGAGATTCGACAGCAAAACACGCTCTCCAAATTCAAAATAATTCAAAGACCCATCTCTTCCTGCAGGCCTACCCAGACTATTTTTTAAATTATGATAGCAATAGCAATAGCAGTTATATTTATATACTGCTTATCAGTGCGAAGCACTCCCTGAGCGGTTCACAATGTATTTAGCTAACAGCCCCCAGCAAGCTGGGTACGCATTTTACCGAACTACGGAAGGATGGAAGGCTGAGTCAACCTGGAGCCCGGCGGGATCGAACTCACAACATTGTGGCTGCAGTACGGGCATTTAACCACGGCGCCATTATGATGCATTTTTAATTATGATATATTTGCATTTTCAGCGCTTTGATGCATTCTTGGTGTTCTTTAATCCACGATGGGTTTTTAATATTTGATGATGATGCATTTTAATCATGATCTATTTCTGCTTTCAACGGTTTTATGTATTTTTGGTGTGTGTTAATCTATAATGTGTTTTTAATTGTACTTTATGTTGTACACTGCCTTGAGCCTTGGGGAGAGGCAGGTAAGAAATAAAGATTTATTACTTTATTTTTATAATTATTATATTTTTATAGATAATTTATTTACTACATTATTATTATCATTATCATATTATTCAGTGGGATTTACCCATTAGTAAATGTGGATTGCAGCCCTGGGATCCCCAACTTTCTTTGCATAGTGACCTCTATTTTTTTAAATCTATTTCTTAAATGAGATGGAGCTAAGGAGGAGAAATAACTAACACACCGGCTTCCTGTCAGATTGCATCGGTGATAATGATTATTATTACTTTGGCCATGCAATTTTGCACATCCCAGGCCCTGTGCTCGCTTGGCATTTCCGCCTCTTGTTTTTCCGCCCTCTGCCGCGGCCTCCTTGCAGTGACCTCGGCTGAGTCACTTCCTCGCAAATCTCGCTGCCAAGTTCTCACCCGCATTAAAAAAAAAACCCCGCCAGGGAGGTATGGCGTCATCTCTCCCCCGGGGCTTGGTGGTTCCACTTGGCCACGGAGTTTATTATTATCCCCGGTGCTTTGCTGGTTTCCTCCTGACCCACAAATCTGACCTACTGCTTGGAGGGCCGGCAAGTGTTTCCAGGTGAGAAAAGCGCCAGAGATGGGAATCTCAGAGAGGGAAACTTGTTTGGCGGTTGTTGCTAGAAGCACGCCGATGCAAAGACTTTTAAATCATATGTTTCTCAAGATGCAAACAAGACCGCGAATGATACTTAAGGGTGTAATTCTGTAATGTAAAGTATTGCATCTAAGCGAGCCGGCATATTCTAGTGGTTTGAGCACTGGACTAGGACCCTGGAGACCACTGCTTGATTCACACCAAGGTGACCTTGGGTGTGTCACATACTCTCAGCCCCAGAAAACCTCATGGTCGCCATAAGTCAGAAACAACTGGAAGGCCAGGGTTCGATCCCTTGCTTGGCCGTGGAAACCCACTGGGGGACTTTGGGCACATCCCAGAAAACCCCATGATAGCTTGACCTTGGGGTCGCTATAAGTCAGAAATCAATTCAAGGGACTCAACAACAACAACAACAAATTGAAATGCGCAAATACAAATGGAGGATACCTGGCTATAAAGCAGTACATGAAAAAAGAATCTAGGGGACTTAGTAGGCCACCAGCTATATATGAGTCAACAGTGTGATGCAGCAGCTAAAAAGGCAAATGCAATCCATCAACAGGAAGATAATATCTGGACAGATGAATCTAGTAGTGTCACTCTATTTCTGCTTTGGTTAGACCTCGTTTGGAGGAACGCTGCATCCAGTTCTGGGAACCATGGTTCAAAAAGGATACAGACAAGCTGGAATGTGTCCAGAGGAGGGCAACCAAAATGGCAGAAGGCTTGAAAACCATGAAGCCCTATGAGGAGCAGCTTAGGGAACTGGGCATGTTTAGCGTGGAGAAGAGGAGATTGAGAGTTGAGAAGAGAGCCATTTTTACATTTCAGAAGGGATGCCATTTGGAAGATGGAGCAAGCTTGTTTTCTGCTGCTTCAGAGACTAGGACATGGAACAATGGCTTCAAATGACAAGAAAAGTGCTTCGATCTAAACATTTGGAAGAACTTCCTGAGGGTAAAGGCTGTTTGACAGTGGAATGTACTGTCTCAGAGGGAGGTGGGGATCTCTGTCTTTAGAGGTCTTCAGACAATCCTTCCTTAAATTCCTTAAGTTTATTCTTCAAGGGGGCAACAAGTAATTGCAGCCCCTTTCTTCCTCCTGCAAGAAAGTCTCCAAAACTTGCAGTTCTCAAAGACTAGTCACAGTCTGGGATGAATTCTGTGCAAAGTTTGCATGACGAGAGGTGGAATATGAAAAGTGCCGTTGCTGTTGGGTGCACTCAAGTCATTTCTGGGCTTTTACGGGGCTGAGAGCGTGTGACACAGCCAAGCTCACCCGGTGGGTTTCCATGACCGAGCAGGGAATCGAACCCAGGGTTGTAGTACAACACACTTAAACCACTACACAGCGCTGCCCCCCAATGAGGGCAGTGCCTTCTCCAAATAAAAAATTCTGCTTCCCAATGAAAGGTCCATGTGGTCCCTCGGTTTCCAGTGCTGCAAGCCCTTAAAACGTCAGCTGTGTATTTAGGCATTTGAAGAAACCCAGGGAATGTGAACACAGCAGACAGAAGAGTTTTAGGTGTGGATAATTTTCAGTTTCTCACTCTTGGGAATGCTTGAAATTTGAAGATTGAAGGAAAATTTAACTGGGGGGCAGAATTCCTTTTGGGGAGATCCGTGCTTCCATTTTCCCTACAGCTCTGGTGACTTTCTTGCTCTTTGCACCTGCCTTGCATTTATACTTGTCTCTGGTTAACTGGAAAAACTCTCCACCTCTCATCTGTCCCTTATTAATTGCCAAAAATGCACATTTCCAGAGGCCTACAGCTGGGAATGTGAGAGGCTATTTGGAACGAACGTGAAATCCCAAAACTTGGCCCATCACTCCATCTCCAAAACTCTCTCCTTGTCCCTCGCTCCATTTCCCTTCCAAATTCCACGTAACTTGTAGCCACATGTGTCTTTTCTTAACCAAAAGCATCTGCCAAGGCTCCTGAGGTTTACAGAATGGGGGAAAAAGAAAAGCAACAGAGAGGAAGGCGCTTGCTTTTGTTTGACCCAGGCTCCCAACAGTCCACCTCACAGCCAGGAATGCTGGGAGTTGTTGTTCAACAAGACTTCCCCTTCTTTAGATGTTCCTTTAGGTCCAGGCAGCTGTATTGAAAGCTAAGTATAAGCCAAGAGTGTGACACAGCAACCAAAAAGGCCAATGCTATTCCAGGCTTCATCAATAATGTCCAGATTGAGGGAAGTAGTAGGGCTTCTTTATTCTGATTCGGGCTGAGCTAAACTATGCCCAATTTGGGGAGCCAAGGATACTGAGAACGTGTCCAAGATGATCTAAGGTCTCAACACGGTTGTCCTCTTTAAACATTTCAAGGGTTTTCCCAGAGAGGAGGGGGAAAGTTTGTTCTCTGCGGCCCCGGAGGATAGGATCAAGTTTAATGGTTTGCAAGTTCCAGGAGTGTAGACTTCGATTCAACAAGAGGCAACATTGGTTTTCTTTCATTCACACCTCAGTGGTGTGTCCACACTGCCCAATTACGGCAGTTTGATCTCACATTAACCCACCACAGCTCCATCCTATGGCACTGGGGCATTCACAAGGGAAAGTCTTCCTTCCTGCTTCCTCCGTCCAGTCATTAAACTGTAGCTGCCATGAACGGGCCTTTCTCCAGCACACAAAGCACACGCTCTACCACACCGCAGGGGCGCCAACCTTTTAACCCGGAGGATCTGGCCCCGAGTTCGAAACCTACGAAGAAGCCAACCCCTCTTGCTTTCTGAAGCTCCTCTTAGGCAGACTTCCCTCAGACCTGGCGTCGGTTCGTCGTTCAGGCCTCCGCAAGGCTACACACCCCTCTTGGAAAGCAGCCCGGAAGATCTCGGCACAACGAGGAGCTCAGCGAGGGCTGCCAATGACCCACACGTCGGAGTAATGAATTTATGGGCCACCCTAGGAAAGGGAGGAAGAGTCCAGAGCGCGGCAGGAGGAGAGAATGTCTCGTTGCCAGGAAAAACAAGCTGGAAGGAGGACGGGGAACAATTGATTCCAGGTTCCACGTGGGAGTATTTTTTGGGGGCGACAGGCTGCCAAGAGCCCCGATGCTTCCAAGATCCGTCAGAAATTAGTGTCAAGATCTTGTCCTTCTTCCCCTTGAAAAGAAAGGAGGCGGCCTCCATCGGCGACCAAGGTGAGATGCTTTTGTACGTCCTCGTTCCCAAAAAACGAAAAGGGAGATTGCATGACTGGGGACGGAAAGAATATTTTAAAATATCCCAAAAATGTTGTTTTTTGAGCGTTGAGAAACTCCTGGACTGATAAGAATCTTCACAATTCAGGACTTTTTCGGCACAACATTCAAGCACAAAGATTTTATTTCGCACAGAAACCAGTGTCTTTGAGGCAGAAGACAACACTCCTACGCAGAAATGCTGCTTTCTGCATCGGAAAATTTGCTTCCTGGGCAGCAAATGGGCAAACTAATGGTGTGCGAACTTTGCACTGAATTGCGAATAGTCTTCAAAAACTGCAAGGTTTCCGAACCTTTTCTCGCAGGGGGAACAAACTGCGGAAATTCCTCCAAACAGATGCAGCCGCACAAAATTCTCACTGCACACAAGTGTAAAAAGTTAAAATACCAATACCAATAGCAAGGTTATATTAAAATATCACTCCCAATGTTTTTGAAGACTTTCTCCCGGTGAGGAGAAAATTGCACAAGTTACTTGCTGCTTCCTTAGAGAGTTCCCCAAAATCGACACCCCCGTTCCAGAGGTTTTTTCTCTCCGACAGACAGATCCGAGCCCGCGTTTTAAGGCGTATAGCGTGTCCAAATTCCAGCCTCGCATTCCAAGCGTTCGGCCTTTTCTTCCTTCTCAGTCTGTGTTCCATTCCTTCTCCTCCACCCCTGTGGGATCTCCCAACGGAGAAGAAAATCCCTTGGCTAGCGTGCCTTCCAGCATTTCCCAGGGAAGGCTGTGGATCCACCCACGAGGTTGCTCACACCCTCCTTTAGTTCGGAGCCAAGGGGTCCAGGGGTCAGCCGATTTCCTGCCTTCGGCAATCTTTTCCATACAAGCAGGAGGCTAAAATGGCAGGGGGGTTGTGCTGATTCTCTCTCTTTCCCTCCTCTCCAAGGATGGGGAATCGTGGTGTGACTCATACCTTGAATATGAACCTCTGGAAGGCCAGCTTTCTCACCTCCTGCTCTGGGGTTTGGTTGTCTCTTCCCAGGCCGGCCGAAGAAAGGCTGGGAGTGCATTCTTTTCCTTTGTGGAAACCCTCTTTCCTTGCCCAAACAAACAAGCCAGTAGGTCCAGGGGTGTTCTCAGCCTGCCGAGCAAGAGGGGCATGAGAAATCTAGGAGGGGTTTTTGGAGATGCGCCAGCAAGATGTGAGACTCGGTGGGGGGGGGTCCTTTTCCAACAAGCCCTGCTCAAATCTCCGAATAAACCAGGACCAGAAAGTTAGCAGTCAGCTTGGCCCCCCAGGACAGACTGGTTGTTTCGTCCCAGGCAGGGCGGAAAAAAAAAATTGGCATCCCACCTTCCCTTGGGATGATGAGCAGAAGGGGAAAAAAGACCAGGCAATCTTTTTCACCTGGGAGGGTTGGATCTGAAGAGGTCCCCAAAAGCTTATTTTGAAAACAACAGCGATGATGTTGCTTAGAATCATAGAATCGTAGAGTTGGAAGAGACCCCAAGGGTCATCGAGCCCAACCCCTTTCTGCCATGCAGGAACTGGTAAAGGATACGTTTTGCACACAGAAAGTCCCTTATGAATCAGGGGACAAGATTTCCAGCAGGCTTGAGGATCACCCCTTGCTTAGTCACCTCGGGCGACTCTAACTTGTCCCCAGGAGACCACCCTGTGAAAGTTTAAACTAGAAGGGAACCAAATTCCCCATTTTTCTAACTTAAGAAAATGATTTGATATCCTAAATAGCAACTGGAAATTTGACAGCTTATTCATCTGATACAAAGGCTTTCTGGGAGATATCAGGTCTCTGTCTCTTTGGACAATCAATGAATGAAACCCATTATCATAAAGGAGTAAACCGGATCGCTCTGTCCTTCTGACAGTTTAATTTTATAACTACAGATTTTGTTCGTAAGCCTAACAAAAACATGCATTTCTCCCACCACGTTCCCATTGATGGCACATCCGAGGTTCATCAGGATTTTGCCGGTAAAGTCAAGCAGCACGAGCGAGTGACGTCATCGTCCCTCCGTCTCTACGGATCCGATCTTTGTTGTGTTCCAAAAAAACGGAACAAAAGAGCATCGCTGCAACTCGAAATGGATGCATTTTGATATTGGGAAATGATTCTTTCACCCTGCGTCAAACCTGAGGCGCTAATGCAGGTACAGGTTGAGTCTCGCTTGTCGGAAACGCTTGGGAACACAAGTGTTAGATATCTACGACTCTTTGATTCTAGGTCGCAAAGAAGAAAGCAGTGTGCAAAGTCCAGTTTGCAAAAGCTGCCGGTTTCTCCCTTCGCCGTCTTCTCTGCTCTTCAGCCTCCCGTCTGCATCTCTCTCCCAAGCAGGCCTGGCTTCCCATCTGGGCCCACACATCTCAAGTCTAAGCCGACGGTTTAATGGAACAGGCTGCAGTCGTATCACAAACCCATAGACGTTTGCCGCTGGCAGCTCCTTCTAGCCATAAAACAGAGGTGGAACGTATCGCAAAGCAGACCCCCCGAGGAACCATCCTAAGCTGATTAAAAACCAGTCACGCGTGAAAGAGTAATAATAAAAAACTTAATGAACTTCTGAGCTAAGTGAATTTTTTTTTCTTTTCCTGGAGATCTACACACAAAAAGGGGAAAATCAGAGTCAAGGACGCTTTGTGTCAACCTCCAGACCGGGGCTGGATTTCTTTACAACATGAAATGGTCCAAAACCTGTGCCCAGAACATCCCAGGTAGCCGAGACGGCAACCGTTTGTCAGACGAAGCCCCTGGAAACACTTCATTCGGCTCACCCGCTTCTTCTGCTTTTATCTCCGATCCGTGATTGGAGATAAGAGCATTGTTTAAGGAATGTGAACTTCATATGTTCTGTTTAGTGATCAGAGAGAAAAGCACCTTTAAAGGGGCTTAAACCTTACTCAGTGGTTCTCAACCTGTGGGTCCCCAGATGTTTGTGGACTTCAGCTTGCAGAAGCCCCAGCCACTATGGTCAATGCTCAGGGCTTCTGGGAGCTGAAGTCCACGAACATCTGGGGACCCACAGGTTGAGAACCACTGCACATGCACTACTTTGTCAAGACTGAGTCCCCCCTCAACCTGTTGGTGGAAAAGCAGGCCCATGATAACCACATTTAAATATTTGAAAGGATGTCATATGGAAGATGGGGCAAGCTTGTTTTCTGCTGCTCCAGAGACTAGGACACGGAGCAATGGCTTCAAATTACAGGAAAAGAGATTCTACCTAAACATTAGGAAGAACTTCCTGAGGGTAACAGCCTCTCCAAGTAATTAGTTGCCATTAAAGTCACAGTTTTCCAAAGTAAGCCTTTCGTTCCCCATTTCTTGAAAGTAATTCAAAGAGCTCTCTGGGGGAACGATGCTCCTTTGGGAGAACGGCCCATTCTACATTTAAAATATGCTAAAAATAGCATTCAACATGGTCATTCCTTCCGGCAATAATAAATACATTATCCTATTTGTCATGCAGTTTTACGCTGACTTACAACCTAGCAGGTTTGAGTGTTGGACTACACCCCTGGAAGTTAGGTTTCAATTCCTTGCTCGGCCATGGAAACCCACCTTTGGCACATCACAGACTCTCAGCCCCAGAAAACCCCACGGTAGGTTCCCCTTAGAGAAACTACTTGAAGGCACACAATAACTCTTTCCCATAAGCCCACAAAGGAATACTTCTTGTTTTCCCTGCCCCAAAATGTCAGCCTATGTCTTTACATCAAACCGTAGGCTCATAGGAGGCAGAGACCTTCCCTTTTCACAGGCTTCTTTGTGAACTCTCCATGGAATGGCTACGTTGAAAAACAATCAGACCCACCACCCAACAAAAACACTCAACGTTTCATTCTGACCTGATTGCTCCAAACTGGGAATAGATGGAGGTCGAATTCAGCGAGAGTCTCTCCCGCAAACCCAGAGCTTAGAAAAACCGACCGAGGTTCGATTCCCAGATCTCATGCTTTCCTTCCCTGTGCTCCAGCTGATGACAGCCTTCAGATGCTTCCTGTTCTCTCGAACCGGGTGCCTTTCGTAATTCTGCATCTACAGCCTTCCCCCGGAGAGGCGGCTGCGTTGCATCACAAGAGCCGGAGGTGCCAAGACCAACCACCACAAAGAGAGCTTGCCGATCTTCCCAGATTAATAGCTGCAAAGGCAAGCCGGGACCGTCATCCTGGAAAGGCGCCAGAATTAATTGCCGGAGGCATGTATCACGGCAAGACGTGAACTCTAGACAAGCTGTACACCATCCCTGTTCCCTCTCCCCGTATAGATATATATATGCTTGTACCTAGTTATGGGAACTGGAGGTGCAAAAAAACAAAAACAAAACAGGAGCAGGAAGAAGCGTGAAAGGTATTGCCCGTTCAGTTACATCCAAAACGGAGTTGTTACTTGGTGTAAAATGCGCATCGGCTTAACCGCTGACCGGATTATCATACAGATATCCGGACAATACAACTGTCCCGGTTTGGCAAAAGGGAAACTCTGGAATCTGACATATCAAACAACAACGATTGTCAAAGTCTCTTTTTCACTCTCTTACTCATTCACACACACATATATATAGATTGGGGCAATGGGTAATTTTTACTCAGGTTTATTCCATCTTTTGGGGGTGAGTGGAACGCAACCGCTTTCTGAGGCGGTACTTTTCACTTTGGCAACGGCCCCGTGCCTGACGGGCGGTACCGCATCCTTGCGGCTTGCCGTTTTGAACAACCGGAGGCGACGACGCACATTTCCGATCGCAGTTGTGCTGAAACTCCCTTTCAAAGGAGGTCAGGACGCTCTCCACCCAGTTGTCCAGATTTGGCCAGGCCTGCTGTGATTAAATCTCTGTCATCCCACTTTTCCATCCGCTCTCAAAATGTCCCAGTTTCTCTCTCCACCTCCCGCTTTCCTCCTCTTCTCCGTAATTACTTAATTTCTGCAAACTGCATCCAAGTGCACGCCTGGTTTAGTTCGAGTCTCCGGCAGACTAAGGTTCAAATCTCCGTTGTGGCAACTCACCGGGGGCAAGCCACACTCTCTCACCCTCAGCAGAAAGCAGGAACAAACCCTCTCCGAACAAATCCAAAGAAAACCCCATAATAAGTTCGTCTCAGGGTCGCCGTGAGCTGCAAACAATTTGAAGGCGCTTGACAACAAGGAGGATAAACAGCTCAAAATATTGCGCCGCACGAGAGATGAGAAAGACTCGCGGTTTATCATCATCCTTAAATAAATAAATAGCAAGTGGAACGCGGCTGCTTTATAATCTTTTGCAAGCCTGCCTCCCTCGCTTCTCAGCCGCGCCAAGCATGCGTCATGATTCCTTCGCTACCCGAGTCGTAGATGGCTGTTCCGATAGGCGATGCTTTTCTGTTCTTAATTTGTTCCCTGTCATATCTGATTTTCCCCCCCTTTTGAGTTCTGCCCTATGATCTCAGCAATTAAAAAGAAGAAAGAAGCAACACACACACACACAACGCGCACACACACGCACGCACGGAGAAGACTGCCGTCTCGGAAGGCGTGTCGTCACTTGGAAGACAATGGCAACGTCACGGAGAACTTTAATCTCTCTGCACGTCCGTACAGGCCAGCTTTCCCTAACCTCGGCCTGTTCGCACCGCACCGTTACGGCACTATGATTCCAGTATATTTGCCACGGCTGCAAGCGACGGGATTCTGGGGTTTGTAGTTTCGGAGAGGCGCTGGCTGAAAGAAATGTAAATACCCCTTGTTGCTGTTGTGTTCCTTCAATTAACCTGCGACTTACGGAGACCCTAAGGTGCCCCTATTTGAAAGGATGACATACGGAGGATGGAACAAGCCTGTTTTCTGCTGCTTCAGAGACTAGGATATGGAGCAATGACTTCAAACTACACAAAAACAGATTCCATTTAAACATTAGGAAGAAAATTCCTGAGGGTAAGAGCATTCAACAATGAAAAATGCTGTTGCATGGGAGTATGATGGAGTCTCTTTCTTTGGAGGCTTATACACAGAGGCTGACTTTTTAAAAAGAAAGACATTAATACCCTATTGCCATCTATTCCTAAAAATCTGAGTTTTTTCTTTTTAAAAAAGAAGTTGACACCAAATTATCATCTATCCCTAAAAACCAAACTGTCTCTCAAAAATAAAGGAAGACGTTGATGTCAAATTGCCATCTATTCCTAAAAAATCAGACATTCCTTTTTAAAAAAGGAAGGCATTGATATCAAATTGCTGTCTATTCCTACAAATCGGATCTTTTAAAAAGAAAGAAAGAAAGAGAGAAATTGATATCAAATGAGAGGTATTTCTAAAAATCTGACTTTTTTTTTTAAAAAAAGAATTTGATATCCGATTGTCACCGATCCTGAAAAACCTGATTTTTTGGAAAGAATGAAATTGACATCCGATTGCCATCTATCCCTAAAAAACTGACTTTTGAAAAAGAGAGAAAATCATACCCAGTTGCCACCTATTCCTATAAATCTGACTTTTTTTTTAAAAAAAAATCATACTGAATTGCCATGTATCTCTAAAAATACGCCTTTTTAAAAATAAAGTTGATATCAAATGGCCATCTTTTCGGACAAATCATAGACTCAATAGAATCATAGAGTTGGAAGAGACCCCAGGGGCCATCCAGTCCAACCCCCGGCTATTCAGGAAGACACATCCAAGCACTCCCGACAGATGGCCACCCAGCCTCTGCTTAAAAACCTCCAAAGAAGGAGGAGACCCCACCACGCTCCATGGAGGCAGCAGCAGATTCCAGTGCCAGACAGCTCTGGCCGTCAGGAAGTTCTTCCTGAGGTTCAGCTGGAATCTCCCTTCCTGCAGCTTGAATCCATTGCTCCTTGTCCTGGTCTCTGGAGCAGCGGAAAAGAAGCTTGCTCCATCTTGAACATGACATCCCTTCAGATATTTAAATATGGCTATCGTGTCCCCTCTTCACCTTCTCTTCTGCAGACTAAACATCCCAGCTCCCTTGTAGGGCTTCACGGCTTCCAGACCCTGGGTTGTTTTGGTTGCCCTTCCCTGGACACGTCGATACCCTTCTCGAATCGAGGTGCCCAGAACTGGACACAGGATTCCACAGGAGGCCTAACCAATGCAGAATAGAGTGGTACCATTCCCTCCCTCGATCTAGACACCAGAGTCCTATTGATGCAACCAAGAATCGCATTGGAATCCGACTTTAAAAAGAGAAAGGGAGAGAGATTGATGCCAAAACGCCATCTATCCGTAATTGTTCCCCACTACCATTATCTCCCGCTTGGTGAAGCAACACCAGCCAAGAGGGTGATCAAAAAAAACCCCCAAGGAAAGCATTGCCAAGTTCTATGGGCTCCATCCATGGGGTTATCAGGTACTCTACAGACCCCTACCACGGACTGGAGGGAGAAAGTTCTTCCATCCCAGGGCTTAGGGGGGAAACAACATCCCATCCACACTCCCAGGGAGAGGTGGAGCCTTTGATCACCGGCTGCCAACGGCAGGGGGTGCCGAGGGGAAAGGAGAGAGAGCAAAAGAGAAAGGGATGCATCGCCATGGCAACCGGAAGATTCGGAGGTTGCGAGGATGGAGAAACGTGGTCCAGCCGGACCGAGCCGAGAAACAAGGAAGAAGGGAGGGCAGAGAGAAAGAGAAAGACGGGACTGCATTTTTTTTTTTTAACAATTTGGAAAACATATATAAAAATAACCGGAGGCGGAGAGAGACTCCCCAACCGCCTCCTTAAGACTTACTAATTTACTACCACTTTATTCCAAAGTCTCCCCAGCAGAGATGTGATGGATGGGGTCGGTGATTAGAAAGAAAAGCAAAGGAGAAATTACGGCCCCACAGCTCGGGCCCAGCACAAGAGAGGAAAATGATGGAGAATCTCTTCTTTGGGATCTCTAAACTCACCATAGGTCGGGGTGCTGTAACCCCCAAACGAACCGTGACGTCCTCTCCCCCAAATCCAGCATCTCCCTTGTTATGCAAACTCTCTTCTGGAGAGAGAAGCGAATAGCCCAAAGATGAGAGCCATGAGAAACTACTACCGCGTATGGCCACGGCAGCAAGACGTCTCTTTGCATAAAGACGGAAGAACTCAATATTACCGTCGGCCCTCCACATCTGTGGGTCTGACTTCCACAGATCTGATCGCTTGCGAGTGTCTCCAACCTCTGCCCACCTCGGGCATTCCTTTTTCAGGGGAAGCTTTCCTTTCGGTGGCTCTGAACAGGCCGCATGGCCCTTTAAAAATTTGCCTCTGGTTGTTTCCACCTCCACCAGCCAAGGCCTGGCCGGCTAAAGATGGATCTCAGCCCAACTTCTCAGCTCCACAAACCCCCTCCTGATGCCCCCCACGTACCCAAGGAAGGAGATGGGCAAGAGAGAGGAAGTACTGGGCCCCTGTGCCAACCCAAACCCTTTCTCTCTCCTTTCCCTGACCTGGTTTGGACGCTGGGTGCCCGCTCTCCCCACCATGCCTCAGCACCCTTCCCCACTACATATTTTGATATTTGCATTTTCCCCTCTTTTCCAGGGGTCCGGCGCCCCTAACCCTAGGAAACGCGGAGGGTAGACTGTACTTACTCGAGAGGAACAGTTGTCAAAATCAACCGATCTGGCAGCGACTGACAAATTGATCTGGCTCGATCAGAGAGAAGCCGCTGGAGACCTTTCTAAAAGATCGGAAACCCCTTTATAGACTTTTTTTTGCAGAAGAAAGAAAATGAGTTGGCAACTTTGGGTTTTTGGCAATTGGTAAGACTTGGTTGGAGCGAAACCATGTAGATTTAGAGAGAAAGGTCTGAGCGTACTACATGTATGCGTAACCACTGAAAAGAAAAATGGAAGCCGCATTTTCTTTTTGTCTGTATTCCTTTTTATACCTTACTTTTCTTTCTCCTTCTTCTTTTTTTTTTTTCAGATGATCTGGAATTTTTATGGGACTCCGAAAAATTCTTTGCAAAAATTATATTAAAAAAGAAATAGCCCAGAGACAAAAAGGTATTAGTTTATCAGTGGAAGGAGGGTCCAGAGGGGGCCTCCAGTGGGAAGGAGTTCCATGGACTAACCTAATTTCCAGTGGGAAGGAGTTCCACAGGCTGGGAACAACTACCGAGAAGACGTCACATATCTCCTCACCAGACAGGGTTCTGGGTTCTGGGATCATTTTAAAGTGAGAGGAATAGCTAGTTGCTAGAGTGTTGAACTCTTCCAATGCACAATTCTCCCACCTTCTCCCCAAACCCACCCCATTTGAGGACCTCCTGGAGCCCTATAACATCCCTCTCTTTTTCTTCTTCCTGGAAAACAGCCTCTCTGAACCTGGCAGGCAAGGAGGACTACAACACCCACCATCCACAACCAGTGAGAGCCAACTGGTCCAACAGATCCTACTGAACGGCTGTGTTAATTGCACTGGTGCCCTGCCTTCCTCCCCAAAGGGTAGCCGAAGCGTCTCCAAGCGCAGCTTAAAACAAAATGCAGCCGTAATAAATGCCTTTTGTAATAAAACACCGTTTGAAAAACCACGGAACAAGCCATTCTCTTAAGACCAGCACTAATTTGCAAGAAATGAGAACCATTTAAAATAAAAAAGATTAGGATGAAAATATAACTCCTCCCCCACGAAAAGTGTCTTCGGCCGCAAGGAGGTAACAGCTAAAAGAATACCCATAGGATATCATAGATTTGGAAGAGACCCCAAGGGTCATCTAGTCCAACCCCCTTCTGCCATGCAGGAAGACACCATCAGAGCACTCATTTTGTCAGACAGCCACCCACCCACCTCTGTTTAAAAATCTCCAAAGAAGAAAACTCCACCACACTCCAGGGCAGCATATTCCACTGTCAAAGTGCTCTTACCCTCAGGAAATTCTTCCTAATGTTTAGATGGAATTTCTTCTCCCAAAGTTTGAATCCATTGCTCCGTGTCCTAGTCTCTGGAGCAGCAGAGAACAGGCTTGCTCCGTCCCCCACATGACATCCCTTCAAATGTTTAAACATAGCTATCATGTTGCCTCTTAACCTTCTCTTCTCCAGGCGAAGCGTACACAGTTGCCTAAGCCTCTCCTCATAGGGCTTCACGGTTTCCAGGCCTTCTACTGTTTGGGTTGCCCTCCTTTGGACATGTTCCAGCTTGTCCATATCCTTCCTGAACTGTGGTGCCCAGAACTGGACACAGGATTGCAGGTGAGGTCTGACCGAAGTCTGATTGTGAATGTCCCACATTTCATAAAATCATAGTTGGAAGAGACTCCAAGGGCCATCCAGTCCAACCCCATTCTGCCATGCAGGAAGCCACCACCCAAGCGTTCCTGGCTGCCAGGCATTGTCTGTTAGGACTAAAATGGTAGGAAGGGTTTATCGAGTAGCCAATAATAGCAGCTGACGTCCATGTCAGGGTTGTGGTGACTCCACTACGGGTTTTACTTCTGACTTCAAGTGATCTCTCCAAGGTACTGACTCTGTTTCAGGCTTCAGCACCTTGGAGAGTTCCAGGGAAGCCCTGGACAAAGCCAGGGTTTTAATGGAGACGTCAGATGAGCTCTCCATGGTGCTGAAGCTATTTCCAGGTTCAGCACCTTGGAGAGTTCCATTAAAGTCTGGGGTAAAACCAAGAGTTGAGTCACCGCATCCCAGAAACGGGAAAACCCGAAGAGAGGATTCATCGCACCTCTGGAATGGATAAAACCAAGAGCAGACTCACCGCCCCCCTGACATGGCCATGGCCAAGGGTGGGTTCACTTCTCTCCTGACACTGGAATAAAATTTTGGCTGAATGTTACCATATCACAGCATTCTGGCCACGCATCCAAATGGAAAATAGGAAAATCAGGGGTACAACAGGCAAGGAACAACGGAATAACAAGCTATCATACAGGGATACAGAAAGCAACAGAGAGAGCTCTTATTCACCTTCGTGCTTTCAGAAGCAGAGCTGGGGAGCTTATTTTTCGAACGCTGATGGGCCCGCCTCACTTTTTTCAGAAACAATGCATTTCTTGAGACTCAATGGCTCGGCGGGAGCACATTAGTAGCACGTCGACAAGGTCTCGCCCTTCCATTTCAAAATTATTTTATTCAAAACCCCTTCAACATTAGACCAAGCGCTGCACAGCTCCCCAAACAACCCTTTTAAAAATCTAATGCTTGAGAAGTAAGGAGAACCAAAAGAATAAAAAATAAAATAAAAATTAATCATTATACTCATACTCCCGTCTTCAATTACACTACCAGGCAATATGTTCCTTTGCAAAAGGAAGCCTTTATGTTCTGGTTCACTTCCAAAAGGAATCCAAGGAGGGAAAGCAAGATATGTCTCCAAGTGCTCAGTAGATTTTTATTTTTAAATTTTGGAACAATTCCAGTGCGTTTCGGCCTGTTTATATATCTCAATCGCCTTCTTCCAGGGACAATATGCTAGCTAGCAGCAGAAATTTCTGGAGCCCAAAATCTCATTCCAACAACCCAGTCCATGGGAGATGCACCTCCTTGTTTCTCCTCGGATTCCGCTGGGCGGTAGGTTGGGCGCGTCACATACTCTCAGCCCCAGAAAATCCCACGATAGGTTCACTGTGGTGTCACCACAAGTTGGTAATGACTCGAAGGTAACGCAACAGCAACAAAAGCAAGAATTGCATTCAGGACTGGATGTGTACAGAGGAGTTAGCAAGCCGTCCTGGTGCTAAATTTATCCTCCGAACACTCAACCTGGAAGAAATGTATCACCAACTGAGTGCTTTCTGACCTCGGTAATTATATCTAAGTTGACTCCAAGGCAGAGTTTGAATAATCACATTTTTATTCTATTTTTTAAGAAGTTCTTAATAATCTATTTTTAGAAACCAATCCAAACTCCAGCAGTAACCATTCATCCAACAGAAGAGACAAAAACTTAAAAATTATTGCGGTTCACGGACATAATCATTCATCCCACCGAATATACAAAGGCTTAAAAATGATTGCAGTTCATGGACATAATGAAAACAGCCATGTAAATCCATCAATAAAAATGCACATATTGATTTCATTAGCTTGAACAGCTTTTCTTACCATGGGTGGAGTGCAGTTGAAGTTCATTATAAAGGGGATTCCCTCCTCCCTTTACACAGAAATAATTTGCTTTTTAAAATAATTTGCTCCTTTTAAAAAAAAACAAATAATGGTTTCTTGTTGTTCTCCAATATGCGGTTGAAAAGTATCTCGTTGCACTGGTTATGGGTTGTTTTAATACTCCAGGGAAGGCTGTATTACATTTTTTCAAGGGAAAAGGAGAGTTGATAAGCCAAGGGCAGAAAATATGAAACTTTAGACTCAAAATGCCTCTTAAAGTTCTTAAAGAACTTCAAGTCGTCTCTGATTTACGGCGACCCCAGGCGACCTTATCATGGGGTTTTTCTGGGGGTTGAGAGAGTGCGCCCAAGGTCACCCGGGGGTTTCCCTGGCTGAGCAGGGAATCCAACCCTGGTCTTCAAGCCACGATGCTTGTCATTTTATCACCAACGGAAACCACAGATATTTCCGTATCGCATCCCAGTTCTTGCAGATGCCTCACGATATCATTTAGCCACATTGCTACAGCAAGCCCCCACCTTCTGACACCCCGTTCTCGGACGGCTCGTTCTTCCAATGCTTCCAAATTGAGGACAAGTTCCATTCATTTGACAGGGTCTCTGTTCTTTCATCGGTTCTTCTTGCCTACGAAGGCTCTCTTGGAACCGCTCGCACACGGGTGCTGCTTGCAAAGCGAGCCGAGAGGGGGACCAAGGGCCTTAAGCTGGCTGAGAGACTTTGCAAGCAACACACACGCCATTGGTCCCAAGTAAGCCTCCATAAGTCCGTCGTGCTCCCTAAAAGACAATACACAGGTTCCGTTTTCTTAACCAATTCCATTTTCCAACGGTGCTCTGATCCCTAAACTATGAGATAAGCAGGGAAACCCTCTACGCCGGAAATTGTTGCGTCCATTAGATCTGCTGCTGGATCGCCCGTGATCACGGTCCATAGCCTTTGCCAGACTTGGAGGGAGGTCCACGGCACGGAAAACGTTAAGAACCCCTCCTTGGAGGACAGAGCTCAAACCCTAGGCCTGATACTCTCATCCCACTCTTGTTATCCCAGTCCGATATTTATTACCCTGATAGGAGTCTCTTTGGTGATTACGCCCTTCTTGAAACTCAAGGAACCCCACACAGGCGAGGTTTATTTCCACAAACGTTTAAAAGGTTGGGTTTCCTTTGTTTATATGAATGGCAGCACAGTAGAAAAACATACAGTTGGCTCTCCACATTTGCAGGGTTGACTTTCGTGGATTTGATTTTTTGTGAGTTTCTTCAACCTCTGCCCCCTCCCAATCTCAGGCATAGCTTTTTTGCCAGAACCTCTTCCCTCTTGGTGGCTAATATCAGGCCATGTACCCTTTAGAAACCCGCCTCTGGTCCTCCTCCATCAGCTGCTGCCTGATCGTAGCCCAATTTCTGAGCACCACAAACCCTCTCCTGATGCCCACAGCATGCCCAAGGAAGGAGGCGGGCAAGAGAGAGGAAGTATAGGGCCACTGTGCCAACTCACCCCCTTTCCCTCTCCTTTGCTTTGGACCCTGGGTGCCTGTTCTCCCCACCGTGCCTTGCCCTTCCCCATTTCGATGTTTGCAATTTTTCCACTCTTGCAAGGGTCTCGTGCCCCTAACGCTAGCCAAAGCAGAGAGCTGACCATATTTCCAAAATTCTTCCTGGCTGAGACAGGCTCTTGACTCCTAGAGTTGATACACAAAGGCATAAAGGAGCGGAAAAAGACCCTCCAACAACATCACATTTTGCCTTAATGGAAGCCAGGGAACAATTCTAGGAGGTGATGATCTCATCGTTTTGGAAGTGTGTGGAAAGCAATTCCAAAGGCAGGGCCGAAGCACTTGGCATCAGGCGCCCAGTGAAGAGACCTGCAACGGCGGAGGGACGCCCCGGGTCAGAAAACCAACCAGCCATGAAATGGCACCGGAGGGAACGCAGTAAAAAGGTTGCCAAGTTTAATAGCCGGGCTGCGAAACGCCGCCAAAGGGGGGTTTAACGGTCCTGACCCCCGTGCAAGCTCAACGCTCACGAGGTGCCCCAATTACTTCCAGGTTGGGGAAGGGGGGTCATTAACGTACCCTGATAACAAGAAGGCCCGTGCCCATAGGGAAGCTGGCATTTGCTGGGAATCATCACTTTCTCATCTATGCCCTCTGTTTGCGTGTGTTGCTTCATTAGTCCATCGCACACTGTTCCTGCCTTCTGCAGCATTTTTTTTAGAGAGGAAGAAGGATGTCTGCATGGAAACTAAAGATTGTCCGTGCCATTGTATATCCAGTTTCTACATCTGGTTGTGAAAGCCGGACTGTGAAGAAAGCTGGTAAGAAGAAGATCAACTCCTCTGAAATGTGGCACTGGAGAAAAGTTCTACAGATACCTTGGACTGCTAAATAGACAAATGAAGGGGTCCCAGAGCAAAGCAAGCCCAAACTCTCCTTAGAAGCCAAGATGACCAAACTGAGGCTGTTGTACTTTGGACATATCATGGGAAGACATGACTCCCTAGAAAAGACCATACTGCTTGGGAAAGTGCACACTGATCAAATTTGCAGATGGTACCAAACTGGGAGGGCTGGCTAATACCCCAGAGGATAGGATCAAATTTCAATAGACCTTGATAGATTGGAGAGCTGGGCCAAAGTTACAAAATGAATTTCAACAGAGAGAAATGTAAGGTCCTGCACTTAGGCAGGAAAAAGTATAGGACGGGGGACGCGTGGCTGGATAGCAGTACATGTGAAAAAGTTCTAGGACAGTGGTTCTCAACCTGTGGGTCCCCAGATGTTCGTGGACTTCAGCTCCCAGAAGCCCCAGCCACTATGGTCAATGCTCAGGGCTTCTGGGAGCTGAAGTCCATGAACATCT